>CM062811.1:359589591-359834977 GCA_031772625.1 Pinus tabuliformis | reverse complement strand
CTTATCCAAATCTCCAACCTAGTTTGTATCAACAAAGCCACGGATATCCAAAACTATGTCCAATCCTTGTCTTCCTTGGTAGCACAAACCATAATCACTAGTGCCGCGCAAATCCTTGAAAACGCTTCACTGTTGTCCAATTCTCCTTCCTTGGTTTTGACATAAACCTGCTCAATACTCCAACTGTATGTGCAATGTCTGGTCTAGTACAAACCATTGCATACATTAGGCTATCGACTGCACTTGCATATGGAACACGGACATATCCTCTTCCTCTTCTTGTGTCTTGGGACATTGTTCAGTAGATAACTTTACACCTACAGGAATAGGAACCTTCACTGGTTTACTATCTTGCATATTTAACCTCTGCAGTATTGTCTCAACATACTTCCTCTCCAGAGCTTCCTCTTTTCCTGATCTCTTTTAATTTCCATGCCCAAAATATAGTTTGCAGCACTAAGATCTTTCATGTCGAATTTGGAGGACAAATGGGTCTTCAAATCCTAGATAATTTCTTTGTAATTTCCAACTAGAGACATATCATCCACATACAAGACCAGATAAATAACACAATCTCCAATTAATTTAAAATAAACAGTGATTTTCTTTGTTTCTGGTGAAGCTAAGTCCTCGTATAAATGTATCAAATTTCTGATACCACATCCTTGGTGACTGTTTTAACCCATACAGATACTTCTTAACTTGCATACCCGTTCTTATGAAATCCACGAACACTTTCTAAGTATTGAAATCTCTTAAAAACATGCCAAAGATCAAAACAATCGCATGCCAAGAGCCCTTAGAATGGCTGAAAACACTATTGGGAGGCAAAAACCAGAGAAAACCATGAAAAAACAGAGTATGGGAGGCGTGAATGATGGATGCACAGTAGTCGTCAAATCTGGCTGATCAACTGTCCAGATCTGATTGGAAATCACAATCGGCACAAGCAAATAGTAGATATCGACACTTAACATATATGTGTAGCGACAGCGATCGGCAGAGTCAACGAGGACAGTCAATCAAGCGTGGAGATCGATGGCCCACATTGCATCGCAACATCGCAATCGACAACCACAACAGAGCACTTACAATGGCACAGGGCATGAGCGATATGCGATTGCGATTAATTGCATCACGATATCGCAATGGGAGAGAAATTATGAAGAAACCTGATGAACCGGACCCGTCGGTTTTATCAATATTATTTCATAAGATTTGAAATCAACAGAAAAGCCATTTTTAATGCATTTTTGGCAGTTTTATTTTATTAAATGAAATGCAAAGGATGAAGGCCGATGTGATAAGATGGACTCGAAAGGGTTCCTTAAAGCTATTGCATATTATTTCAGATAAGCCATAATGTGTTTTGTGATTTTAACATTTCAAAAATACAAAGGGGAACCTTGGAGCAAGGCTGAAGCGACTTGCGATAGTGATGAGGACGGACTTGATAGAGGAATAGACCATATTTAAGGACTTTTGAAGTCTGAAATGAACTGTGTTTTGGCGTAATTTCACAGTCATGAATGCATTTTCCCGTGTTAGTAGAAAATGATCGCATTTGGGATTTTGAAGGATTTCAAGGGCCTGAATCACTCTTATGTTGCAGAATAGGTGGCCACCTCCCCTTTAGGCGTTATGCAATGATTTTGTAACGATGGAAGAGGGATTTGAGTGGACAGAGGCCCAGGAGACAGAAAGCCGAGAAGGAGAAATGAACAGGCAGCCCAGATTGGCTTTAAAGCCATAGCAAATAGAAGACAGAGCAGGCAGTGCCAAGACAGAGCTAAGACAGAGACAGAGAGTGATCTAGAGAGTCTGTGTACTCAGAGAAAGCTTGAGAGGTTCAAGAAAACTCTTACTGTTATATCTATGTGTATTGAGTCTCAAATTGAGCTCATACTGTTGTAAAAACTCTACTTGAAGACATAATAGAGAGGCCACCACTGAAGGCTGGACCAGGAGATGTAGCCCAGGAGCATTGGGTGAACTCCTTATTAAACTTGTTGTGTTTTTATGTGTTTGTCTATTATAGTCTTTTACTGCTTCATAGTCTATGTATTTCGCAATCTGATCGATCCATTGCATAAAATAACATAGGCAAATCCATGCACATGAGTCTGTAATACCTTATTAATTGTCTTAGATCTCATTATCAGATCATTACCCTTCACCGTAAAGCCTTCAGGTTGATTCATGTAGATCTCCTCTTCTAGATCCCTATGAAGAAATGTTGTCTTCACATCCATTTTTTCTACCTCAAAATCAAAAGCGACAACAATAGATAAAAGTAATCTAATAGAAGTTACCTTGGCAACAAGAGAAAAAATATCACCAAAATCAATTCCCAGCACCTGGGAATGACCTTTTGCTACCAACCGAGCTTTGTATTTCTCCAACTTTCCTTTTGTATTTGTCTTCTTCTTGAACACCCATTTTCTACCAATGGGTTTCCTTCCAGCCGGCAACTCCACCAGATCCCAAGCCTCATTTTTGTGCAAAGATGCCATTTCATCAACCATGACCTCTTTCCATAGTTTTCCATCCTCTGAATCTACTGCTTCCTTCACAGTTCTGGGATCATCATCAATAATAGATAAAGCAAAGTTTGAACAGAAAGCAGATGGACTATACCTTTTTGGCTACCTTCTTTCTCGAACTGATCTTCTTACACCTAGAATTCGTAGCTCTTCATCTTCTGATTCCTCCTCTGCTGTAGAGTCTGATTCTTCCTCCTTTAGCTCAAACTCTATCTTCTCAGGTTCCTTTCGTTGGACTTCATTTTTAATAACATATTTCACCTCTCTGAACACCACATCTCGGTTATACACAACCTTCCTTGTTGTTGGGTTCCAAAGCTTATAACCCTTTAAACCATCCTTATACCTAATAAAGATGCACTTTTCAGATTTACTATCCAACTTGGTTCATTTCTCCTTTGGAACATGTACACATGCATCACATCCAAATACCCTGAGATGTGAAAGAGAAGGTTTCTTACCAGTCCATACCTCTTGTGGAGTCTTATCCTCCAATGTTGATAAAGGTGATCTGTTGACCAAGTAGCATATTGTCTCCACCGCCTCTGCCCAAAATTCTTGTCCTAACCCAGCACCACTGAGCATGCTTCTTGCCCTTTCCGTCAACATCTTGTTCATTCTTTCTGCAACTCCATTTTGCTGAGGTGTATATGGAGTAGTCTTCTGCCATGCTATACCACACTTCTTACAAAATTATTCAAATTCCTTACTGTAAAACTCTCCACCGTTGTCTGTCCTCAACACCTTTATCTTCCTCTCTATCTAGTTTTCCACAAGAGCCTTAAATTATTTAAACCTGTCAAAGACTTCATATTTCTTCTTAAGGAAATATATCCATGTATTCCTTGAGAAGTCATCTATAAATGATACATAGTACGCAGACTTCCCCAGTGATGGAACCTTCACAGGTCCAAACACATTACTGTGCACAAGCTCTAATATCTGTTTCGCCCTCTTACCACTAGAGGGGAAACTCACTTGATTCTTCTTCCCATATACACAATTTTCACAGAAATCAAAATCCAGAGAGATATTACTCATACCTTCTACCATACCTTTACCATGAAGTATTCGAAGGCCCTTCTCTTCAATATGTCCAAGCCTTTGATGCCACAACATGGTCTTCTCTCTAGAGACCACTAGATTTTATGCTTCACTTTCAGGAACCACAGAACTGTTGCACCCATCAATAATAGTGCTACCTTATAGCTTGTACAGAGTTCCAGTCTGAACTCCCCACATCAATACCAGTGCTCCTCGAACCATCTTGTAGGTATCCTCCTCAAACACTGTTTTTACACCTGCATCATCCATCTTACTTACAGAAATCAGATTTCTGGCTAATGCAGGAATATGCAGAACACCCGTAAGTGTTCTAACCCTTCCACCTTGCAAATTCAACTTTACTTTTCCGCGACCAACGTTTCTAGCCTTCCTATCATCCCCTAAGAAGACATCACCACCATCATATTTATCATACTCGCAGAACCACTCTCTATGGGGAGTGAAGTGAAAGGATGCACCTGAGTCAATCAACCATGCCTCATGATCTACATGTGTACTTGAAGAAGCCAAATACACATCCCCACCTTAATCTGAGGTGGTTTTCGCCTCTATAGAAGAAGCATCATAAGATCCCTTTCCTTTTTCAGGAGCTTTATATTTACAGTCCCTTTTGTAGTGCCCTTACTTTCCACATTTCCAGCACACCACCTTTACAGGTTTTCCTGGAGATTTAGATCTCCCTCTAGATTTAGATCTCCCACTCGATGACTTATTTTTGTTTCTGTTATGGGACCATCCTCGTACAGACAAGGCATCACCATTCTAGCTCTCCATATTTTTTTGTCTCATCTCCTCCATTAGCAAGGATGAGACTATTTCATCAAATTGAAAGTTAGTTGCATTGCTACCTATTGCAATAACCAGACTATCCCACGAATCTGGTAGAGAACACAACAAACTGATGCACTTATTTTCATCTGAAATTTTAATATCAACAGATAATAACTGAATTACCACTGTATTAAATGCGTTCAGATTCTCTGTCACCGAGTCTCCATCTTTCATCCTCAGGTTATACAACTTTTTTGCGTAGGAACATTTTATTCCCACAAAGCCTTTGCAGTAGCTTCCCCTGATACATTCAGCAATATTGAATCTGAGACACACAATTGTATTGTGCTCTTAGCCTTCCGATCCAACTTCTTCCATTCTTCATCCGACACTCCCATTAGTTTAGTACCTGGATCTATCACAATCCACTGATCTTTATCCACTAACAGATCCTCCATCTTGACTTTCCACAACTCAAAACTCTGACCATTAAATTTCTCAATCTCTATCTTTCCACTACTTGCCATCTTCTTTCACCACTAGAATCAATCCCACAGATCTCCCATTGAACAGGGTCTACCACAGGCCTGAGCGAAACCCCTCAACAAAAAAGGCCTCCCCTTGAAGTCAAAACAGCTCTGATACCAAATGTAGGTTTTAACCCCGTACAAAAATTACCTGCATACGAATTCTAAAACACAGAAAATAAACAATGTGAGAGCATAACACATAAAACACATATACACAGAGATTTTCCCTTGGATCCCAAAACCGGGACTACCAGCTTGATTTTTCATTATATTCCTTTCAATGTTACAATACATATTTATACATGCCGAAGCATCCAATACCATGGACCGAAAACCATAGGTAGGTTCGCCCAACCTGATATAGGGTCCAAAAACTAAATTTTCTGGGGCGCTGCCCTGTACCCCATAGAGTGGGGTTACCTGCACCCCTAAAACCCCCTGTGACTTCCCCCACTATGCAATCGGCGCAACGAAGGGGGGGCCCTTCTAACCCCTCGGTTAACTACGTGGGCTAGTTGTGGAAAGAATATAACACAACCCAACATTCTTTAGCTTCTATTTTGTTTTTGACATTCTCTATCATTTTAGTTAAGCTCTTTGAAAAGAAGTAAGGTAAGTTGATTTTACAATCTCCTTTTATATGTTGAAGCAATTTAATATGATAGAGATATACCACACTGTACCGATTATCACAAGTGAAATACTTCTGGATAATCAAAACTAATTCTGACCATGGTTCTCTAAGCCAATCTCTTTGAATCCCTTTTGTTCTGTCAAAGGATCCCTTCCTTGGTTTCTCTAGGAAAAATGTCCATCCCTTCTCCTTAAAATGCAGACCCTTGTGATACTCTTCTCCTATCAAAGGAAGGTCCAATGCCTGAGAAAGAAAGGTTGGGTTCAATGGTATAGAAAGTTCACCAACTCTAGTTTGTCCATGTTCAAAATTCTCTATGAACTCCTGTGTGATTTTATCATTGTGACCATTGAACTTCTTAAGAAACTCCATTAGCCCTGCTTGGTATAATTTCTCCACTGTATCCTTACTCTAGTTTTCTACCTTAAAGTCCTTAGGTTCAATTTTGGTTGCCATTTGCATCTGCTCTGTGTACCAATTAATATGGCATTGTCCAGTAAATAACCTCATCATGAATATAGAAAGAAAAATATATAAATTTGACCTTCTTATTCATGCAATCTTTGGATAAAAATCATGGTAAATGTACTTACCAGATCTCTGTAGCTTTGAAAAAAAATGAGATTACTTCCTCTGCCTATAAATCTTCAATTTCCTTGTCTTCTACTGCAAATGGTATCCAAACAAAATCCTCTGTTTGTAAAACTGAATAAAAAAAACTCTTACTACATGAAAGACCAAAATAATCCCCACTCCAACAACAAATCTCTCACTGTTTTGCAAATCATGTTTAAATCTCTATTCATTTGCAAAATTTGCTCATAAAAATTAATGAAAATCCCTCTCTGTTTCAGAAACTATGTACTGTGTATTTAAAATAATGCTCACTGCATTTTTATGTGCAAAATTTATGCCAAAAATTGCATGAGCAAATCGTTGTTTTGATACTTGAATTGCAAGTGACGTGTAGAAAACTTGTAGAAATTTCTTGTTAAGGGTTTTGTCCTTCCTTTTTAAACATATAGTTTTAATTAAACTCTTCTCCAGCATCTCGAAAAATCACGGATTCTAGAGGTGGGAGAGTATTTTTAATGTGACAGAGCTGGGTTTAGCTACGATGATGGAGAAAAACACACGTAGACAGTGTTCAATCCTTTAAAATGTTTTTGACCGTTTGCTTGTTGCTTGATTTAACGAGCTGACCTTTCATTTTTCCATATTGGCTGCCACTTGTGTTACTTAATGCATTATGGTTCATTTACTTATGACTGTGGTATCCTTTGTACACTCCTTCGACACTTGTTTTATGTTGCATCATAGTTTGTGACTGTTTGTATATTATAGTTTTTAATACTCATTACCATTAGGACTTAGCTTATGATTTTTGCATTGCATGCACTATGTTTGTCTATATCCACCATACTTGTTTGCATGTTGCATATTCATGCCTTTATCATTGCATATTTGTCCCTTTTCATCATATACTTATGTATTGATATTTGTTTTGAAATGACCATAATCTTGAGTCATTTCAAATCAAATTATTTTTTAAAGATTAAGTATATTTGTAATGATACTAACCCTCTCTATTCTTATTTTGTAGGCACATAAAATAATCCTTCTTGTTGTGTAGAAAATGTTTCCATGAGAAATTTTTTTTTTTCAAAAAGGAAATGTGGCCAAAAAGTTTGGTTCAAAATTGCAAATGTGGTTGATGATTAGATGAATGAATGTATACAATGTAGGGTGATGTAGGATAATGTAGAATGATATATACATGGCTATGGGTACTGCATATCTAAGTTTAAACTAGGTTATCAATCTTAGAAAAAAAATTCAAAATCGAAGGCATTAAGAATATTTTAAACTTACAGTGCTTTCCTTTTACTTGATAGCTCATTGTCAATGCTTTTCTTCTGTTGATGATGACCTTGTCTCTTTTGTCAATACTTGACCTTGTTTGTCAATGCTTTTCTTCCGTTGATGATGACCTTAGCTCTTTTGTCAATACTTGACCTTGTGCTAATGATGACAATATTTTGGCTTCAAAATGAATTCTGCTAAATGATTTTTGTTGGATTGTAGATGCTTGTAGCTACTTCTCAGGTCCCTCTGATGTTGATTTAAGATGAATAATCATGTCCCTTCTGGAATAATATATGACATTGATCTTGTTCAGGTCCCTTACTGATAAATATTGATTATGATGTCTCAGGTCCCTTCTGCAAACCAGTTGCATAGTTTGTTGGTTTATTATGAATCTTTCCCCTTGCTGATCTTGAGACTTGTCCTCAAGTCTTTGAATTTTGGAAGTTGATTCTACAAAATGAAATTGAAAAACATAAAAGAGAATTCATATTGGCCAAAAAAGTTGGTTTTCCGATATGAATTCGAGTTTGTATTGTGCCAGTATCCTGGATTTTCACAACCAAACTCCTTTATTATTTTTTAACCTTTTTATTTTTTATTTTATTTTATTTTATTTATTTATTTATTATTCTGGAAGTAGGGAAGGCATATCACTATGTTGTTCCAATACTTATTGTTTTCTACTAAGAATCTATTCAGAAAGTCTTCTTTATTGATAAGTTTTTTATAAACTTGAAGTCTATGTCCATTAACTAGAAATGAAATAGTTGCTTTATCAATTGTCTTAATCTTGACTGCTCCATTGTCAAAGATTTCTTCTATTTCATATGGCCCAAGCCAATGAGTAGTGAACTTAGCTTTGAAATATTTATACTTGGAGTCAAAAAGAAGTGCCCAGTCTCCCTTATGAATTTTTTTGTTTTTGATAAATCTATCATGCCATTTGATTCTCTGTTGTTGTACTAGTGATTTATGCTCAACTTCTTGTTGTGTGATCTCATCTAGTTCATTCAGCTGCATAAGTTTCTGCTATTGAGCTTATGACAGTTCCAATCCCAATTCTGCTGCAAGTTTAAATGTATGAATTTGAAATTCGGTTGGAAACATAACTTCTTTACCATATACCAGTTGATATGGACTGAATACAATAGAATTTTTCCATGTAATTCTGTATGGCCATAATGCATCTTTTAATTTGTTTGACCAATCCTTTCCATTCATTTGCATTGTCTTTGTCATGATGTTTTCCATAACCTTATTAGTAGATTCCACTTGTCCGTTTGCTTGTGGATGATACATAGTAGACTTCCTATGGTTGTTTTTGTATTTTTCTGTAAGATCTTGGACAAGTGATGAGTGCCAGTATTGCAGCAAGGATGCTACAACTCCTAGGCTACCAGATTCACTTTATCAACCCGAGGTTTGTACAAACTTGGAGGTGACAGTTTTGTATACACAAGTAAAAGTGATGGCTCTGCTTGTTGTCACTATTCAGCTGGCGAGAGACCACTATGGTTTTCAAGCCAGACTTCTATGGAGTCAAAAGAAGCTTGATTTGTTTATGGAAGAAAGGTAAATCTACTCTAAGAGAGACCTACTCTACTGCAATAATGGAGAAGACCGAAATTCAATGCTAAATCACACTATTCCCTAACTAACTGCTAAGAAATTATGCTTTGCAGAAATTCTAAATCAACATTAACCAAATGCTACTATATAAGTTATAGAAGTAAGAAGCATCAAACATCACTATTGTGGAAGTAAATAGATTGAACTAAATCTATTTTTGCCTTTTTGTCTTTTCATGCAAAATCAAGTATGCACACTAATTTCTTTTGGTGATGTGGCAGGTGAATTAAGGATGATTGAGGATGGATGGAAGGGTTATGAGATGGTTGAATGGTGTGGGAGACCCTTGGGTGGATTTTAGTCACTTGCTAGAGGTTTTCCCTCAATTCAGCCTCAAAACAGGCCGTTTCGGGACAACCTACAGGATTGACTAAAAACCTACAGGATTCCTTGTAAACCTACAAGATACAGCCGAGAACAAAATGTGAGGTGATGGAGGTGATGGAAGGCCTAGGGAAGGTTCTTGATGGGTGGAATGGAGTGGGAGGAGGTCTAGGATCACTCAAAAGTCAATAACAAAGATAGGAGATGGTTGGATTTGCTCAATGTGCTTGGAAGAATTTCTATGAAAAATGATGAAAACTAGTGAAGGTGATGGTGAAAACAAGGAATGGATAAGGTGGATGGAATGGAATGTGGTTGTTGGCTATGAAGTATTAGTCTCCTCTTGAAGCACCTTCTCTGCATAAAACATTTATATCTTCCAAAAAGCTATGTGAACAAGAAACATTCTCATAAACTAGAAAAGCAGAATTAATGAACTAACTGCCTACATTATGCATGAGGAAAGTTACTGAAAGGAATGAAAGCATGGATGAGATCTACTACAAAAATGAAGATGAAAAATATGACAATGGAATCCTACCTTTCAAAACTAACCAAATACTAATTTAAAAATAGCAAACTCTAAAGCTCATAAAAGAAATAGAAATCTGTGTTTTGGGGGCTTCTTAAGGGTCCCATCCTCAAGTCATGATCCCAGAGGGAGGAAGTGAGGAAAAGACACCTACTGAAAACCTTATGGTGCTTCTTTTATCCCTGATAACCTGCTACTAAAGTAAGGCACAAATGGAAGCAAACTAATAAACAACCAATCCAATCTACACTACTTGCAATGGAAATGCATCTAAAAGCAAATTAACAATGAAGCTATGAAACTACACTAGACATAAATGTACAAGAAAGAGGGGCCTTGGCTGCTAGGGTTGGGACCTAACCCAAGAGATTAAGCCCTCTAAGTTAACTCAGTGCTGGCTCAAAACAAAACTCATTCTTATTACCAAAACAACAAATTACATCAATAAAACTTTCACAAGCCTAGAGTTTGAAAATAGCTTAGAGTTTTACAAAAAAAATCTAAATCCTAATGAGGCTCTAGGCCTCTACTTATACAACTAAAGTCCGCAACGACTTCCTTAAAATCAGGGAGGCTCGGCTCCTGAACTCGAGATAAACTAGCTCTTTGTCTCTCACTTGCTTAGCTGCCTTCTAATCCTCATGGCTTGGTTGCTTGCACTCCGAGCTAGTGTGATGGATGGAGGAATATTCGAATGGGGGATAAGTAAATGAGGAGGATTTACCTCCTACAATCCCTCTCCCTTGTCCCATTCAATTTTTAACCTTAGTATTTGCAAAAATTCCTTGATTTTCTCCTTCAATCCTACATTCAATGCATATTAGTCCACTAGGCATAATATCCAACTCTAACTCATCTCATAAACAAAATATAATAAAAAACATGTAATAAGTTGTGAGAAACGTTGGTTTGACTAAGCTAGGAGGTGAATTAAGGCCCATATAATTACCCAATGATGAGGCTCATCATCACCCCCCTATTGAAAGTGTTGCTCATCCTTTGAGTAACTCAATCAATATCCATATCCTTCATAGCTCTAGTGGCCTCCCTGACATCCCATGCCTCTGCTGTGGTTTCCTCTTCTTATAGAAGCCTGATGTCCTTTCTACCTCCTCCCACTGCCTCCTTTCTTCTTATTCCTTCCTTCCTTCTAGCATTCCTAAGCGTAGTGGTGCACTGAGTTTCAGGCCAATCCAATTGACTTTCAACCTTTACATAGATTATTTGTACATGGGTGTCCTGTTTTGTGCTTCTCGCAATATTTTTGGAGAGTGGTACTCTCTTATCTTTAAGTTGTATGGCAATGTGTTCCATCTCCTTAGGAAAGCATGTATGCTATCATCCCCTAATAGCTTGAACATGTTCTCAGAATGTGAAATTTCTTGATCTCGACAGCAAGATATCTAGGTGGAAGCTGAGGATCATTTGCAATCAAATTATGGGTACTGATGAGGGCCATGGGATCTGATTTTTCAGCCCTCATTATACGAGGTTTAGTTTGCTCCCTTTCCAATATCTTCTTCATCTCTGCAGCCCTTGACTCCTCATGGTTCATCCATGATGCCAAAGCCATCAACTGTAAATCTCTTAGCTTGGCATTAGGGTCCCATACATTCATGTCTGTTAGGGCCATGTTGTGCAAATAAAACTCAGCCATCTTGGCCCTATCTTCTAGTGTGATATGATCACAAAGATCAATGAACTGCCTGTAGTCTTGAAATGGCATGGTGCCTCTCTGTGATAGGGTCTAGATCTGGAACCACAGTCGTTGTTCCTTGAGGTATAGGGCATAAGATTTAGCTGGCATCCTACACTGGATTGCTTCCAAAGAGAGGCTAGCCATACATGCCAATTGATTCTCCCTTCCATGCCGCTGTCCTCTCAACCATGCATTTTATGTCTCTAATTGATTTTTCATTATGGCTTCTCTATCTCTCAAGCTACTTAGCTCTCTACCCATCTCCTTGAGCTTCTCCTCCATGTGCCCAATGTCTTCCACCCCCTTTGATTTGATGATCTACATCCATCGGTGAGTTCTAGCTCTCTCCTTCTCAAGCTCGAAGAACAGTGGAATAACAAATTTTTGAGGTATGACCCTACCTCCTTCAATAAACCTGTAGTAGGAGTCCCAGTTAGGTTGGTGGCTGGGTTCTTTTGTCTCTGGGTCCTATTCTTTAGTTTCTTGCTACTTTCATACCTCCCTTTCCAATTTTTGTGCCTCCTGTAGGTCCAACAGAGTATCCTATAGGACTACTTCTGCTTCCTGTAGATTCTACTGTGTATCCTGTAGGATTGCTTTTCCCTTGGAGGAGGTTGATCTAGTCATATGCCTTCTCACATAGGTGATATGAGACTTAGGGGAAGGCATTTTCTGCTTTTGTTTACGAGAGTATTCAATCACAATAGGACTTTTGGTTGGTGTTTGGGGTTTCCCCTGTCTTATTCTTGTGCTTTTCCTTGTCTTGAAATATAAGGGGGGTTTCCTCTGTCTTTTGCCTTTTTTCTTGATGGGGGTGCTAAGAGCAGTGAGGGCAGCTGCTGCCTCCCTCTCAGTGGGTTCTGGAGACACCCTAAGTGACTCCTCCTTGTTTTTTGTCCCCTATTTTCCTTTGACTTCTTCACTTATGTCCTTCCTTTCTTCTTCCTCTTGTAGATCCTCAACATCTTTATCAGTTTCCTCCTTAACATCCTCCTCTGTTTCTTCTTCATCCTCCTTCTCTTTCTCTTCTTCTTCTTCATCTTCCTCATTTTATTCTGTTTCATCTCCTTCATCCATCTAATCTTCGTCTCCTTTTGTTTCTTCTTCTTCATGCTCTACTTCTTCTTCCTCTACTTCAGTCTCTTCCTCTTCCTCTTCAATGATAGTAGGACTAACATCATATGTGAAAGATTTGATGTCTTCCTCTACCTTTATGTCTCTGAAAATTGACCATGTTTTAGGAATTCTAAGGTTTTGGAGGGCATCTTCTATAAGGATCCTAATTAACCCATGGTGAGCTAACTGTTGGGAATTTCCCTCTTGCACTTTGATGCTTGAGTCTATTAGTGATTGCAGCAGGAAGTATGGTATGCTGAGCCTGTGGTGAGGGGATGTTTCTGCTCCAAATCTCAATTCTTCAAGAAGCCTAAAATGATAGCCATAGACCACACTATAACTACCCTCACATGAAATGTATTTGATTAGTTGGTAGCTTACCTCATTCCAGGGATATGGAAGACTTGCTCTCCTTACTCCATTTTTGTCCTTAGTGGGTTCCTCACCTTCTAAAAATAATTTCCTTTTGGAAACCTAGCTATCTCCTTTGTCTTCCTTCCTCCATGGTATTCCTAGGGGAAGTGTGGTAAATCTATTGATGAGATTAGGAGTGAGTTCTATGGAGAGGCCTCTTACCACAATAGTGGCATGGATTCTAGTGAGTGGAATGAGGGAGAGAGAAAAATCTCGGGCCACCTCATCATCACACCCTTTGAATTTTTTGAAAAAGCCCATCCAATTATGCTTGATGAAGATTTCTAGTACCTAAGGGTGTTGTTGGATTCTCACAGTGTTTGTGGGCTCCCTCTTATTAAACCCTCCTGTCATCTTGGTTGGTGAGGTTTTGAGGAGATGAGATGGTTGATACAATGCAGAAGTAAGAAATTGAGATGATTGTGTTGACAATTCTCTTGCACAGCTACCAAATTTACTTCAAACTAGAGGATTTTTTTATCAATTTACTTGGAAAGAGGAATGTAATTACAGATCCTACCTCTTCATAATGGTTTCTGTGGTCAACCCCGAGATTTCCCCTCTGAAACTCTTCTCAACCTATCCTGTAGACTATCTTTGTGTATCCTGTAGAAATTCCTATGCACGATCCTGTAGGAATTCCTGTGCAGTAAAACCATAGATTTTTGCTTTCGATAGGTTTCCTGGGTATGAGAGCAACCTGTGAGAGTGAGCTTCGAGGAAGTGAATGCATGAATGCATGGGGACGATGATTATTTCCTCTTATGGTCATTCGGGGTGAGGTGGTGTGCTGGCAGCAGAGGTACGTTCCTATTTTTGGATCATTGGTCTCCACTACCACCTCATCACTCCCCACTCCTCATACTCAGATCCCACCTTATGCATCCATAGCTTTAACTGCTTTTGTCCTTCTCCTTCTCTATTTTTGAGTTGACTACTGCCATGTGTGAGAGAACATCCTGTTTTGTCTTTGTTGACTAAGCGAAGGTGGCCAAGTTAACTGGCCACCTTTTTGCTTATAAACCAACTTCCTCGTAATCTTTACATTTTTTTTACTACATGATGCATATGAGAGAGCAAGCGGGATACTTACCTGTGGTGCCAATACCTTGCTGCAGTTGTTGAAGACTGGAGGTGCTTGCTGTGTGTATTGGTTGCATGCTATTCTTCTTCCCTTCTTGTTGCTTTCTGATGATCCCTTTGTTTGTGCAGGTACTTGTTGTTGAAGATGGTGGTGGTGGTGCTACTTTGGTGCTCCTTCTACCCTTGGATCATCATGATGGAGGCTTGCTGCTATTATGATTTGTATTCTGTGGGATAGGCTGCTACAGGATTTCCTACAGGATGTCCTGTAGCTGCTTCTCCCTCAAAACTCTTAATCATACACTTTTTTGGGGTTGTGAGGATGGTGACATGGATGGAGAGAGAGACTAGGAGTGTGGAGAACGAGGAATACTCAGGTGATGCTCTCTATTCCTCCCTGTTTCCCTTCTTTTTGAAGACTATCAAAAAAAAAATTGAAACTGATTTTGTTTTTAAGGGTGAATGCAGGGGTGATGGAATGATGGTGAGTAAGGTATGGTGATGGAATGATGATGAAGGGGGTGTTATTTCCTTGACATAGCAGGTCATTTTTTCTTTCAGGTCACTTCCTGTAGGATTTCTGGGTCACTGTGATTCCTACAAGATCATCCTGTAGGTTTTCAGGGGATCCTGTAGAAAACACAGTCCCCTTGTAAATTGAAGGAAAGGAGTGGAAAAAAATGAGAGAAATGGTAGAGTGATGAATGAAAATGAGTGAAAAAATAAAATGTGAGTGAAATAGGTCTCTTGGTTATCCTCCTTTGCTTCCTGATCATCCTTCTTGCTAACCTACAAAAATAGAAATTTTCATGATTTCTCTCTCTCTCTCTCCTTTTTTTTTTTTTTTTGAAAACAACTAGGCTTCCTCTGAGAAGTTTTCATCCTAGCTGTTTGCCCTAGGTGCCTTAGGAGAGGTTTTCACCCAGGGATATTTTTATTCTCTTTTTTTATTGACACTATTGGGCCGCCCCAAGAGGTTTTCAAACCGATAGTGGGACTCAGGTGCCTCATGGAGGTTTTCACCTGAGCCCTTTTTTTTTTTTCTTAGTGATTTGGTGAGGCAGGAGATGAAACTTGCTCCACTATCATCACTGTTTTATTGATATCATCAATGAACTCTTGTCTTGACAAAGGTCTCTTGTATATTTTCAATCGGTGTCCATTAACAAGTAAAGGGATGGCCTCTTCATCTATGGTTCTGATCTGCACTGAACCATTATCATGGAATCTTTCTACAACATAAGGTCCTAGCCATATTGTCCTTAACTTGCCCTTGAAGTCTTTATACCTAGAATCATATAATAAAGCCCAATCACCTTCTTGGAATTGCTTTTCCTTGATGTTCTTATCATGCCAAATCTTCCTCTGCAGTTGAATTACCTCTGTATGCAGGAGGGCCTGCATTCTAAACTCATCCAAACCATTCAACTAGAACAATCTCTCTTTTTGTGCACTACTGAGATCTAGATCTAGTTGGGCTACCATCCTTAATGTGTTATACTCAAATTCAATGGACAACAAGGCCTTTTTCCCATAGACCAGCTCATAGGGTGTGAATCCAGTGGTGGTCTTCCATGTGGTATTATAGGCCCAGGTGGCCTCAACTAGTCTATCTTCCCAATCCTTCCTGCTGCTTCTTACAAACTTGGTCAATATGCCCTCCAGTGCTCTGTTGGTCACCTCCACTTGCCCATTAGCTTGTGGATGATAGGGAGTGGAGGTTCTATGCTTGATCTTGTGCTGGCTGAGCAAGTCTTCAATCATGTTGGAGGTAAACTGGCTGCCTTGGTTTGTGACCATCTCTCTAGGGTACCCAAATTTGTAGAATACATTCTCCCTTAGGAACTCAGCCACCTTCTCCTCTGTTGCTGCCTTAATTGCCTTGGTTTCAGCCCACTTAGTCAAATAGTCAGTGCACACAATGATGTACTATTTTTTCTTGGAAGGAGGGTCAATAGGCCCAATGAAGTCCATGCCCCACTTGTCAAATGGCTCGAAAGTCACTTGAGGCTACAGAGGCATTTCATCTCTTGGAGTAGGCCTTCCCATCCTTTCACATCGATCACACTGACTAGTATATCTTTTCACATCCTGATGAAGAGTGGGCCAATAATAGCCTGCTTGTAACACTTTCAATGCTATCCTCTTGGTTGCAAAGTGACCTCCACAAGGCTCATCATGATAGGTCAGAAGGATGCCAAAGACTTCGTCCTCCCTAACACACCTTCTCAAGATTCGATCTTGGCCATGTTTGAAGTGATTGCCCCCAATCCAGGTGAAGGGGTGCTCTTCCTTACTATCTTGCTCTTTTCTTTGGAGGACAAGTTTGGTGGGAACTATGCCAATACCAAATAGTTTTCTGTATCAGCAAAGCATGGAGAGAGAACTGAAATAACAAATAAGTGCCCATTCGGTAACTGGTCATCAACCATTCCTTCTTCACATGCAGGCAAATTTAATCTGGACAAAAAGTTTGCAACAACATTTTCCTTACCAGGCTTATCAACAATAGTTAGATCAAACTGTTGTAATAAAAGTAACCATCTTATAATTCAAGCATTCACATCTAGTTTATTCATTAAATATTTGATTGTAGCATGGTCAGTATGCACAAATGTTTGATAGCCTGTAATATAATGCCTGAATTTGTTCAATGAATGCACAACAACTAGGAGTTCCTTTTCGGTCACTGTGTAATTTAGTTCAGCCTTTGATAGATTCTTACTGATAAAATAGATAACATAGGGCATTTTTCATCTATCTGACCTAGGGCTACTCCTATGGCTTTGTGTGAGGCATCAACATGAATATGAAAGGGGAGGGCCCAATTTGGGCCTCGGAGAATTGGTGCAGTGGTTAACTTGTCCTTTAGGATGTCTAAGGCCTCTTGATAGCTTTTTGACCATATAAACTCAGAGTCCTTGGCCAACAAACCAAATAAAGGAGAGGCCAACTTGCTGAAGTCCTTTATGAACCTTTGGTAGTATCCAGCTAACCCTAGGAAACTTCTAACTCTCTCTGCTTTCGAGGATGTGGGACCCTTTGGATGATAGCTATTTTGTTTGGGTCCACCTGCAGTCCTTACTGAGATATTGAATGACCTAGCACGGTCCCTGTAGTCATCAAGAATTCACATTTTTCGGGACTGAGAGATAGGTTCATTTCAATGCATTTGTGTAGTACTTTGCCTAGGTTGTGTTATCACCTAGATTGACCTCAGGTTGAAGGGAGGCAATGCCAGGGTAACCACAAACCAAGCATAGCCAAGTAGCTAGCCCTACTAGGCCGGGAGAGGGCTCTCTCCATAAGTATCTCAGTCAAGATGATTGGATCAGGTGAGGATTTTAGGCTAGTTATAGTAGCTCGAAAGTTTTGATTGGATTTTGTAGAGGTTTGCTGGATCAGGAGGAGTTATGCAGTTTAGGTCTGGGAAATTAGGTCAGAAATGTAGGGTGTTCTATGGGGCAAGTTAGGCAGAGGATTTAACACTCTTGGGCTTGATGGGGTGAGATGTTTTAGACTTGTGAGAAGCTAAGAAGGGCATATGACAATCATGGATCCTTCTTGGACTACAAAAAACATGAAATGGTGAATGATTTCCCAAGGCAGAGCACTGATACAATGGATTCTACCTATCAAACTTCAAAACATTGAACTAGAAGTAATGAAATGATAGATGGCATACATAAAACATATAAAAATATAATCACAGAAGAAGAAACTATACTAGAACTCCATACCATAGGGATCCCATAAAAATAACTGTAATTCTTATTAATTTCCTACCAAACTGCTTACAAAGGTGTACAATCAAGCTCTGAGAATCCACACTGAGTCCAACCCAAAAAATGACAGAGAAAATACATAATATAGGCCTCAAAACAATTGATAATAGCCTCAGGGGTCAAATCCATGAGAGGAGGAACAGTTGCACAAAAGAGTGAACTAATAGCTAAAGACTAGGTAGGTCAAACTGAATCTTTCCTAATATGAAGCAAACTAATTCTTTACATGCCACTTAGGCCACTCATCTGATGTATCTACCCTAGGTAACAAAAATACAGATTAATTACATCATAATCATTAATTACATCAGTGAAAATCAAATTTCACAAGTGAAAAGTAGTTTCTGAGAGAAACAGTGAAAAATTCAGCTGCCTGTCAAGTGTGCAGTGGCAATGTCAAACATGCAGCTCCTGAAGGAAGTGCGGAGTGCCATCTTCAAGGTGATTTTTGGCTGCCTTCCTAGTGTCCAAATCTAGCTCAGGATAGCTCATTGGAAAGCTTATCCTATCTAGTTTCTAAAAATTTCCATAGCTCCTAATTTGAGCTTGATTTACACCTCCAAAACTGCAATCTCCCAAGACTCCTCAAACGTACAACGCCTGGCTCAAAAAATAGGCAGAGACATGATTTTTAGGTGGTTTTTTTCCTTTTCCACCTAGAAATTTTGACTTTCAGATCTGGAAACATGGTTTTCTTGAGTGTAAATGGTCTTTTTAATTCAATGGTGGTGGCCATTCCTCCAAAAAATGCCTCAAAAAGTGTGCAGTGCCCTAGGCGCTGCGCATTTGACCAATGCACTGATATAAAAACTACATGAAGATAACATGAAATGACCAAAGCAAAAACTGACTTCAGGGTCTTCAAAAATGGTTGACATAGCTAATGCTAAAGGTGCCTAAGCATGGAGAGAAGCCTCCACCAATAGGTCAAACTTGTCCTTCTCCTTCTGATGAGTTAAGGCCTCAATTTTTGCATGAGCCCTTTTGAGCTTGGCTCTAGCAATTTTGTTTGTCATGGCATAGTATTTGGCCATTCTTCTTTGAATCTCTGTATCTCTGTTAGCATTAGCTAATAGGTCTCTAAGATGAGTGTTAGCCCTCTCAAGCCAATATTCCCAGTTCTCATTCATCATTATGCCAAATTGTTCATTTAAGGTGAGTTGGTTGGCAAGTTGAGCTTCTTTTTCTCTTTCAAGTTCCAAAGCTCGTTTTAGGCCTCTATTCCTAGGTCTCCTCCTAGGCATTTCTTCCTCCATGGGCTCACCATAGTCACCATAGGCTTCCTCAAGTTGGACTTTAATCTTTTCAGCTTCCCTTTTAGCTTTGATGAGCTGAACTTCCATAAGCTCATGCTTGGTCTCCATTTGCCTATTTTCCTGTTCATAATAAGATATGATGTATTTTTCTCTTTGTAGATTTATCTACAACTCAACTATCAATGCTTCTTGCTCTTTGAATATCATTCTGGTGCTTTCCTTTTCATCTTCCTCATCTAAGTCCACTAAGTCAAAATCTTGCTTAGTTTCATGGAGGTCTTCTTCCTGTTTTTGCATTTCTGTTTCAACCATTTTTTCCTTTCCTTTCTATACCTGCTTTGCTGATGAAGGGAGAAAGGCCCCTCCCACAATCTGTGGGGCAAACACTTTCCTATATCCTCTTTCGTAGGTGTGCACCATAGTATCTAAACTAGCCCTTCCTGGCTTGCTGCTTTGACCCTGATCACTTTGTTCTTTGTCACTGTCCTCTTTCCTGTTAAATGAAAAAATAAGTCCATGGAATGGTGATAATGGGGGTGATGGTGGATGAGATGAATAATGCATGGGCTGAGATGGAGGAATGGAGGTTGGTGGATGAGATGATGATGGAATGTATTGAACATTTTGAGTGGAAACTTGAGTGAAAATGGGGTTAGTTATAAATGTACTCCACGCAATGTTAAGTTCTTTAAGGTGATAAAGAACTATGATCTTTATGAGGGAATGGTGAAATAAGATTTTCATTTGATCTTTGTATTCTCTTCTTTGAGCAATGTAAGCCATCTTCTCAACACTCTTGAAAAGATAGTAGGGTATATTGAGCATTTTAACCCTAGTGAAATGCATAAGTAACCAGATGTGGTAAGAATAGACCCTAGAGAACCTACCCTCACATGAAAAATAATCTTCATCATGGGTGCATATCTGTCAAGGAGGTATGAGAAAGGGAAATAGCCTTTTCTTTCACTTCTGTACCTAGGTTTGATGTATGGTTCATAAAAATGTGCTTCTATTACACCCTGCTCGAACCATTTTTCCCCAACTTCTGGAATCCACTTGGTTATCTTGTATTTTGGTTATAAAAATCCTAGTCAACTCAGGGTGGTACTAGACTGCTTGGACCTGCTCACAAAACTCAAAACAGCCTAACCATTTGAAGGATGCTACTCTCATAGGAGAAGCTAGGAGCTCTTTGAGATCTGTGGGCTCAAACCTATGAATTTTCCCTCCTTTATGTGGCCTTCTCTACTCTATGTTTCCCTCTCCGTCTGATCCCTCTTCTTCACTATGTGGACTATATCTTTCATCAGCATGGTGTCTTTGTTATTAAACCCTAAGTAAATGATAGGGGAATGCAAGTGTTTAGGAAGGAAAAAAGAGAAGGGAAAGGTAGATGGGGAGTTTGATACGTGTAGGGATAGGGGTCTCTAAAAGGGAATATAGGGTATTAATCAGGTAATTTTGGGAAATGGAAAGCTTTCTTGCAAAATTAGGGTTTAGGAGAAAAACTAGGGTTTTGAATGTGAGACTAACACAAATCTTGATTTCGTTCTTCAATCATTGAGGAAACAACTTTGAGGAGAGGGAAAATAATGTTTTGGAGAAGACACTTACTAATTTTAAGGTTGAGGAGGTATAAGGACCTCTGAAGAACGAACAGGGGAAAAAACCGGCCAAATGCGCAGCGCTCAGAGGAAGTGCACAGTGCTTGAAGGGAGTGCCCAGTGCTAAGAGGAAACACGCAACACCTCCACTCTTTCTGCTGATTTGACCTCAAATTGTAAAAAAACACTATTGGGGTTTGTTCAATGCGTGGTAAGAAGGAAATAAAGAAGATATGAAGGCAAAAAGATATTTATACACCCTTGAATTTAATCTTTAGCTCCTCAAACCCCCTTTGCTAATGTTTTTTGTCACTTTCACCTTTTCATTGAATTTCGCTTGATTTTCTGACCCTTTGCTTTTGACAGGTGGATGGATGCTCAATTGGACTTGAATTTTGTAGTGTTTTTTTGTCTTGCAGTGAGGAGAAATTCTCTAGCGCAGCTGAGATCCATTATTACATATAGGAACTTAAAATTACATATGAAATACAAATAAAGTTAAAATACTCTGTTTTCACCTCAAAAACATGTTTTTGAGGTGAAAATTACATTAGGTTAAAACAAATAATAACTCAGTAGCTTATGACTTACAAATCATCATGCTTGTTTCATCAGTCATCCTCATACCCTTGCTAACCTTTATTTACCTTTTAACATCAAACTTTTGACCTTGGTGGTGAAACCCTAAGACCTAATGAAACCATGCCCTATGACCTAAACGAAACCATGACTGCAGATTGATTATGAAACCATGACTAAAGACAATTTGAAGGAGGATCAACAAGTATACTCTATGAGGGAAAAATTTAGATTATCTGAAGAGAAAACAACCATCAATGGATCAGTATATCATGACCTAATGGAATGATGCAAAATTTTCAGTATGGGACCCCTAAAATGAAAATGAAAAGAGTGAATTTGATCCGTGATGGAAGTATGCAAATACTGACACTAACATTGGCCTTATTGGG
This sequence comes from Pinus tabuliformis, assembly GCA_031772625.1. NCBI lineage: Eukaryota > Viridiplantae > Streptophyta > Pinopsida > Pinales > Pinaceae > Pinus > Pinus tabuliformis. The sequence goes on along the minus strand of CM062811.1, from coordinate 359,813,152 downwards.
GATGGCAACTCCTTGGAGGTGTCAAGAACACCATAGACCAAGTGTCTTCATCCATTGGGCAATACGGTTAAAACCAAAAAAGTGGAAAAATGACTCAATACAACTGAACACTGACTCTCAACCAAACTGACTCAAAACTTGACTATAAACCAAATCAACCAAACTTAACACTAATCATTTAAAATTTATAGCCTTCACTTCAACCCCCAAGCTCAAATGATAGTGTACTTGAAAACTTGCAAGAAAATCAAATTGTTATATACAATGAAGGTGTCGTAACTTCAGGAAACAACCTCAAAAGTAGTAACGCTTCAAGAGCCTACCATTCATTGGCCCTCCTGAATAATCCTGACCATCCATTTCCTTCAACAAAAAGGCATTCTATCCTCGATAGGCTGAGATTTTGTATGGTCCTTTCCATAGATTTTTGAACTTACCATGCTTTCCTTTCTCCTCATTTCGTGCATCCCATGGAAACACTACATCCTCTAGTTGAAAATTTTCTACTTTGGTTTTGCGGTCATAGATCTTCTTTATCTTTTCTTGCAACCGGCAAGTGTTTTGAGAAACCTCTTCTCTTGTTTTCTGAAGGTGAATCATTTGATTAATTCTTCGTTGAATATCATCCTCTTCGCTGCTAGCTTCCTGTAGTAGTCTCATGATTGGGACTACAAGCGATATAGGAAATACTCTACTAGTGCCATAAACCAACTCAAAAGGTGACATACATATAGATTTCTTACTGCTCACTCTGTCAGCCCACAAGGCATTAACAAGATTTCGATGCCAATTCTTCTTACTTGCCTCCAACATTTTCTTGATTATATTCACCAAGGACTTATTCGACGACTCGGCCAATCCATTGCCCTGCGAGTAGTATGTTGTGGAATGACCCAATGTAATATTGTACTTATTGCAAAACTCCACCATATTCTTGGAATTAAATGTAGCTGCATTATATGTTATGATCTTGTGAGGGCAACCAAAATGAGAAAAGATATTAGATTCTACAAATTGGATAATTACTGTATCTATGGCCTACCTTTTCGGAATGGTTTCAATCCACTTGGTGAAGTAATCGGTGGTTGTCAAGATCCATCGGTGTTGTGCTAATGATATAGGATGGACTTCCCCTATGAAATCAATTCCCCACTGCTGGAAGGGTGCATTTACTTCATCTGGTTTCAAAGGAAGAGGAAGCAACTTCCTTTGTCCTCGAAAATCTTGGCATTCATGGCAACTCATCACTATCTTATACAAATCTGAAAATAAAGTCGGCCAATAATATCTTGCTCTCAATACTTTGTTAGCTATTGTTTTCCAAAACAAATGACCGCCATAATCACATTTATGAAAATCATGCATCACCTGTTGAGCTTCGTCTTCAACCAAACAATTAAGAAGAACCCCTCCCGGATCTTTCCAATAAAGGGCATTGTTTAAAATGCAAAATTTTGCTAATTTGAGTTTTAGTGTTCTACCTTTGCTTCTTGACATTCTAGGAGGTGGTGAAAGATGTTGAAGAACATAAACTATATCAGAATACCACGGTGATTGGAGAAACATTTCTGAGACTTGAATGAGCGAGCCACCATCTTCATCCTTCAACATTGCTGCTATGAGATTTTGTTGGAAATAATACTGAGAGGGGGGGTGAATCAGTATTATCAAGCAATTTACCAAATCTTCCTTATTTGATCTTTTGAATTATTCTTGCATATCAGTACCATAAAATAATGAGCATGAATAAAGAAAATAGACAGTCACACCAAAGAACACAAGATGTAAGGTGGAAACCCAATGCGGGAGAAAACCACCTGCTGCAATATGTCTCTATCTTCTTTCAAGAAATTCTTTTTACAATGATTTTGTACTGGTGCAGTCCTTTACCAGCACGCAGGCTGCAACCTGCAGAGAGCTACAACTCTCTCTCGTTTTCCAGTCTCTCCTGGAAGGGAGCTACAACCCCCTACTTCTTTTCATGAAGAATCAAATGATCAACAAGTATACAACAGATACAGTCCACTACAGATATCAGATCAGTAATTACAGAAATAACCCAGAACACCTTATGAACAAAAATATACAGTCAACAGATCATCTTAAGACAGGGACGCATATTTTCTTTCTGTGACCTGCGACTGGACGCAGTCTACCTTCCACTGTTCTGCGTGCCGACGCACTGTTCCTCTATGCTTTGCTGCGACCGGCGCACCCAGAAACACTATCGCGCCGCATCTTTTGCTTCAGAGACGCACCCAATAACACAGTCGCACCGCGTCCTTTGCCTCAGAGACGCACCTGAGCCTTTACTGTACTGCGTCCCGGCGCACTTTCCCTTCACTGAACCTGCGTCCCTTCAGATATAAAAGATATGAGGACTTCAGAACCAACCCAAACACTCAGATCCACAGATCTGATCATGCGCCATAGAGATCACAGTCCATTAGAAGATTCGCCTTCATAGATCTGGACTAGATCTCACCAAAAGATATTCAACCAAGATGATCCTTAATCCAAATGAACTCCTTTGCTTTATATAGGCAAGCTTCTCCCCAAAACATGGAACAAAACCACGAGCCGACACCATAGAAACACAAAACCGTCGGCTAAATACCACACAAGAAACCCCCACGTGCTTTTCTCTGCCTTGAAATGTGTGCACTGGGCGGACGCACCTCCTGAACGGCTGGCCTGCGTCCCTGGACGCGGGTTCTGTATGGTATACCTGCGGGGACGCACTTGCTGAACATATTTCCTGCGTCCTTCTTGATTTATCACCTGAATGGGTTTGCCATCAAGGACAACACCTGAATCATAATGCCAACAATCTCCCCCTTTGGACTTGATGGCAACCACATAATCTTCAGCTTCATTCTCCCCCTTTGACATCAAGGGCAAAGGGTATGCTCCCCCTATGCTCATGCATCTCCAGATCTGTAACCAGAAATCCATCATGAAGGAGATAGAGACATATTGCAGCTATTTCCAAGATCTCCTTTTCCATAATGCCAACAATGCATTATGTGCTCCCCCTGAGCCTATACCACCAATAGGAAGATGATCAACAGTAAGATGATGCATCAACAACCCCCAGCTTTTGCCTGAGGTATTCAAAAGTGTCCCTGGGCAACGGTTTGGTGAAAATATCAGCAACTTGTTCCTTAGAAGGAACATACTCCAACTTGACCTTCTGTTCAAGTACTTGTTCCCGGAGAAAATGGTACTTGATTGGTATGTGCTTGGTTTTTGAATGCATAACCGGATTCTTTGAGATGCTGGTTGCACTTGTGTTGTCACATAAGATAGGAATAGGAGGTGTACAAGTGATGTGATAATCCTGCAAAGTCTGCATCATCCAAAGAAGTTGGGTGCAACAAGATGCAGCAGCAACATATTCCGCTTCAGCTGTAGACAAGGCAATTGAACTCTGTTTCTTGCTGAACCAAGAGACCAGTCTGGGACCCATAAAGAACGCACCACCACTTGTGCTTTTCCTGTCATCCACGCTTCCGGCCCAATCTGCATCTGTATAGGCATGAAGAGTAAGATCTGTATCTCTAGGATACCATAAGCCATAATTTTGAGTCCCTTGAAGATATTTGAAAATTCTCTTTACTGCTTGAAGATGAGTCTCCTTCGGATTTGCCTGAAATCTTCCAACTATTCCAACTGCATGCATGATGTCTGGTCGGGTACCTGTCAAATATAGTAAACTTCCAATCATAGATCTGTAGGTTGGTTGATGTACTGCTGCAGATTCATCATTTGCACTGAGACTACATCCTGTGACCATGGGTGTACATACTGGTTTTGCATCTTCCATGCCATATTTCTTTAAAATCTGCTTGAGATACTTGGTTTGAGATAAAAAGATTCCTCCTTCCTTCTGTTGGATTTGCAAACCAAGGAAATATGTCAGTTCTCCTAGCAAGGACATTTCAAATTCTTTCTGCATGACTGAGGCAAAGCTTTGACTCATAGCTTCTTCATTACTGCCAAAAATAATGTCATCAACATACACAACAAGTATTAGCAATTTGTCATTTTCAACTTTTATATACAGATTGCTATCTGCTGAACCTTTTAAGAAACCTTGCTGATGAAGATATTTGTCCAACCGGTAGTACCAAGCCCTTGGAGCTTGTTTGAGACCATAGAGAGCCTTTTTCAATCGGCATACAAGATTTGGATCATTTCCAAGAATGAACCCATCTGGCTGTTCAATGTACACTTCTTCTTCCAAGTCTCCATTCAAAAAGGCTGATTTCACATCCATTTGAAATACTTTGAAGTTCTGAAAACTTGAGAGAGCAAGGAACATTCGGATGGCCTCAAGTCTTGCAACAGGAGCAAAAGTTTCTTCAAAGTCTATTCCTTCTTGCTGTGCATACCCTTTACAGACGAGTCTGGCTTTGTTTCTAATTACTTCTCCATTTTCATTCAATTTATTTTTGAAGACCCATTTTGTTCCAATAACATTCTTATCTTTTGGTCTAGGAACCAGCTCCCAAGTGTTGTTCTTTTCGATTTGCTCAAGTTCTTCATCCATTGCTTTCACCCAACATTCATCTTTGCATGCCTCTTTCACATTTTGTGGTTCGGTGGAGGAAAGTAATGCCAAATAGCTTGAAGCTTCTGCAACTGTTCTTCTAGTTTGTATACCTGCTTCTTTTTGTCCCATGATCTGAGATTCTGGATGGTTCTTCTGAACATATCTGGATGGAGTCTTTTCTTCTATTCTTGTCCGTTCTTCTGCTTCTTCGTGAGGTTCTTCTTGAGATTCTTCTTGGGGTTCTTCTTCTTCATCATTCTGTCTTTGAGGGTAGCTCTCATCTTCTTCGATGTCTTCACGATGTATTTGCCTAGGAATATATCCCTTTTCATCAACCACTACATCAATGCTGTCAACAATTCTGCCAAGTCTTTTATTGTAGCATTTGTATGCTTTGCTATGTGGAGAATAGCCAAGAAGAATGCCTTCATCTGCTCTAGGATCAAGTTTGCCAAGCTGCTCCTCAGTATTCTTGATATAGCATTTGCTCCCAAATATTTTGAAGTGCTTTACCGAAGGAGTTTTACCACTCCAGAGCTCATGAGGGGTTTGAGTGCTGTTCACCCGGACATTTGTCTTGTTGAGAATAATAACCGCAGTATGTGCAGCCTCACCCCAAAAGGTTGCGGGGGTTCCTGATTCATCAAGCATAGCACGAGCCATTTGTTGGATTGTTCTGTTCATTCTTTCAACAACTCCATTAACAACCTATATTTATTACCTTGTTCATCTTCATCACTGTTTGATAAGCCATCACTATCTTCATGGGTGTAGTAGCTTTTCTTATTTGCGCTTTGTTTCTTATTCCATCTAACTGGTTCCTTTCCTTTATCCTTATAAGAGCATTTTGCAGCATAATGACCTACTCTTCCACAAGCAAAGCATTTGAAAGGTAGCTTACCTCTGAACCTTCCAGAACCTCTTTGAAGATTTCTGACAAAATTTGATTCTTCTTCCTCTTCTTCTGGATCATGGCTTGCTTCATAGTAATCTTCTTTGCCTGATGCTTTAAAAGCAGCCTCCCTTCTGTCTGATGGTCCTCCCTTTCTCATTTCATAAGCAGTTAGAATTCCATGTAGCTGAGACATAGTAAGAACACTGAGATTTTCTTTTTCTTCTATTGCAGATACTTTGGATTCAAACTTGGGGGATAATGATCTTAGAATCTTTTGAACTACTAGAGACTCCTTTACTTCTTCACCCAAATTTTTCATACAATTTACAATCTCATCTACCCGAAGAAAATAATTAGCCACACTTTCATCATTATACATCTTGAGAGTCTCATATTGAATTCTGAGAGTTTGAAGTTTGGCTTGTTTTACCTGTTCATCTCCTTCATAGCTTGTGATCATTTTGTCCCATATTTCTTTTGCTGATTTGAAGTGCATTACCTTCATGAATTCTGTTTGGGATATACTTCCTAATAGAGTACTGACTGCTTTTGCATTTGTTTCATACTTCTTTTTCTCAGCTGGATCTGTAGGAGTAGCTGAAGGAAAAGCATAGCCTGTTTCTACAATGTCCCAAACTTCAGTACCAAGAGATTGAAGATATGCAGTAACTCTTACCTTCCAATAATTGAAGTTTGTCCCATCAAAAACTGGTGGCCTGATTGATGCTTCTCTCTCGTAGTTGCTCATGATGAACGATCTACCTTCAAGCGATCAAGCTTTTCTGAAGGACCTGCTCTGATACCAATTGTTGGAAATAATACTGAGAGGGGGGGTGAATCAGTATTATCAAGCAATTTACCAAATCTTCCTTATTTGATCTTTTGAATTATTCTTGCATATCAGTACCATAAAATAATGAGCATGAATAAAGAAAATAGACAGTCACACCAAAGAACACAAGATGTAAGGTGGAAACCCAATGCGGGAGAAAACCACCTGCTGCAATATGTCTCTATCTTCTTTCAAGAAATTCTTTTTACAATGATTTTGTACTGGTGCAGTCCTTTACCAGCACGTAGGCTGCAACCTGCAGAGAGCTACAACTCTCTCTCGTTTTCCAGTCTCTCCTGGAAGGGAGCTACAACCCCCTACTTCTTTTCATGAAGAATCAAATGATCAACAAGTATACAACAGATACAGTCCACTACAGATATCAGATCAGTAATTACAGAAATAACCCAGAACACCTTATGAACAAAAATATACAGTCAACAGATCATCTTAAGACAGGGACGCATATTTTCTTTCTGTGACCTGCGACTGGACGCAGTCTACCTTCCACTGTTCTGCGTGCCGACGCACTGTTCCTCTATGCTTTGCTGCGACCGGCGCACCCAGAAACACTATCGCGCCGCGTCTTTTGCTTCAGAGACGCACCCAATAACACAGTCGCACCGCGTCCTTTGCCTCAGAGACGCACCTGAGCCTTTACTGTACTGCGTCCCGGCGCACTTTCCCTTCACTGAACCTGCGTCCCTTCAGATATAAAAGATATGAGGACTTCAGAACCAACCCAAACACTCAGATCCACAGATCTGATCATGCGCCATAGAGATCACAGTCCATTAGAAGATTCGCCTTCATAGATCTGGACTAGATCTCACCAAAAGATATTCAACCAAGATGATCCTTAATCCAAATGAACTCCTTTGCTTTATATAGGCAAGCTTCTCCCCAAAACATGGAACAAAACCACGAGCCGACACCATAGAAACACAAAACCGTCGGCTAAATACCACACAAGAAACCCCCACGTGCTTTTCTCTGCCTTGAAATGTGTGCACTGGGCGGACGCACCTCCTGAACGGCTGGCCTGCGTCCCTGGACGCGGGTTCTGTATGGTATACCTGCGGGGACGCACTTGCTGAACATATTTCCTGCGTCCTTCTTGATTTATCACCTGAATGGGTTTGCCATCAAGGACAACACCTGAATCATAATGCCAACAGATTTATGTCTAGAGTATGTAGATTTGATTCTGCCATCAGTTTTTCTAAGCCTTGTCCCTTGATCAGTTTTGTGGGTTTAATATCCAAATCATATTCCAAAATTACTGCTATCCACTTACCTCTTCTTCCCTCCAGATTAGTTTGCATCAAAACATCTTTTACCACTGCATTAGGAACATATGCTATGGTATGTGAATGCAGAATGTACACTCTGAAATCCTTCAATGCTTTTATGAGAGCTAGCACTTTTTTTTCAATGATATTATATCGCAAGGCACCATCTCGAATAGTCCTACTAAAAAAAGAAACGGGTTGCTCAATCTGATCTCTTTTTTTCATCAATACAGGAGCCATGGTATGCTCTGATGCAAATGAAAATATAATGAAATATTGAGTGTAATCAGGACTAATCAAGACTGGGTTGTGGTTAAAGCAAACTTTACCAAATTGAATGAATTCATGGCATCCTCAGTCCATTTCATAGTGTTGTCCTTTTTCAACATATTAATCATTTCACGTAAATGTTTAGCCAAATTGGGTATAAATCTGCGTAAGAAATTCATCTTACCATTGAAAGCCTAAATCTCATTTTTGTTGCGCGGAAAGTCTATATGCTGAATTGCCTCCACCCTTGAAGGATCAATGTGGATAACATCTTTAGAAATGATATGACCAAGGAGCTTACCCTCATCCATGGCAAAAATACTCTTCTTGGGGTTGAGAGAAATCCCGAACTTTCTACATCTCTGAAAGAAAATCCTTAAGTGGTGCAAGTTTTCATCATCAGAACCAGAAAATATCATCAAATCATCTAAATAAACAACCAAGAAAATATCCTTCTCATTAGTGAAAGTGATGTCCATCGCTCGCTGAAAAGTGGCTCCAGAATTCTTCAATCCAAATGGAGTTTTGGCATACTGAAAAGTTCCCTAAGGTGTTGTGAAGGCAGTTTTGTCTTGGTCTTTTTCATGCACCAAGATCTGATTATAGCCTAAGTAACCATCAAGTAGTGACATCCATGATCCTCCAACTACTCTTTGCAGAATATCGTCCATCTTTGGAAGTGGATAGTTGTCCTTTAAGGATACTTTGTTGAGGTTCCAAAAATCTATGCACAACCTTATTTCTCCAGTCTTCTTTTGTACTGGGACCAAATTCTAAATCCAATCAGAAAATTTGATTGGAAAAATGATGCCAGCTTTGAACAATCTGTTCACCTCTTTCTCGATGGATGGCAGCAGCTTTGGATTGATCCTTCTCAACTTCTGTCTGAAAGGCTTTTGATCCGGCTTGATAGGAATAGTATGTTGAATTATATCCTTGTCAAAAACCTTCAAATTTGAATAATCCCACGCAAACACATTAGAGAATTCAGAAAGTAATCTAACATATTGGGCCTTTACTTCAGGAGACAATGCTTTTGATAGCTTTACAAGCTTGGGCTTGTCAGCTGTTCCGAGAATGACATCTTAAACTCCTTTGTCGGTAGGGACCAAGCTCGATTTTCTTGCAACATCATATTTATTAAAAAGCACCTCTAAAGGTATGAGACCTCTAGGAATAATGTTATCCTTCAGTTGTAATACCTCCATCTGATTCACCTCAATCTCTTGTTCATCGGTATCACAATCATCATCAATGGAAGCATTCTTGAACTTTCCTTCATTCTACAAAAAGGCATTGATTTCATTATCATCCCAAAACACTTGCCAATACCTTAAATTATCCAGAACAGCAGGCCGGTGTTTGACATGAATTTCAAACTTGTTGCTGGAGTTCATTGGGATCTTCAAATTGCTTGCCGCAGTGGCGAGTGAATCTGCAATAATGTTTTGAGTCCGCGGTACTGATGTCAAGGTATATTCAGGAAATGTTCTCAAAATATCTAAAACTACATTTCTGTAGGCTCTCATCCACGGATGCTTTGCTTGATACTCTCCCTTTACCTATTTGATCACCAACTCTGAATCACCATAGACAAAAATTATTTTTTCTTTCAGTTTCTTCAAAATTTTAAGACCTGTAATCAAAGCTTCATACTCTGCTTCATTATTAGAGCAATCAAAAGCCAACTTGTAAGAACATACTCTAACATTACTTGGGACTTTGGTAGGCTGGAAAGCAAGGCTGCGAATCCAAATTCCTATACCAGCACCGTCCTTACCCACAGCGCCATCGAAGTCCATGCTCCAAAGACCGGCTTCATCTTCTAGATGCTGAAATTTTGTTTCCTTCTCTACCTTATCTTGATTGATTACTTCATTTTTCTGCTCTTCACTGACCTTGTGCTACTGTGTAGGCTACTTAGAAGAACTTGCTATTTTCTCTTTTTCTGATTAAGGACTGCCCTAAAATTTTTGGAAATTTCCAGCACATCATCTACTTCTACAATCTGAATATCTACATCATTTAATCCGCTATCAGAGTACAAAACAAATGATTCTAAATCAGTATGTACAACATTTATTGGATGATTCAGAAGCTTCTCTTTACTAGTGATCATGTATTTCATTTTCTTCTCTCGGTATAATTTCCTCAATTGACCGAAAACAAGAATGGTATCATAAGAGAAGTCAAGTTGTAAAGAGCCCTTGAGTTTAGCACCCCATGATCTAGACAAGAGCATACCGAATTGAGGTGGAATATCAATGACAACCACATCCATCAAAACATTTTTGGCTAGGATTTGATCTAAAGACAGTACCAGATCTTTGATATGACCAATGCAACGAACTCTACCGGAGTCAAAGGAGTACAAATCATGATATTTCCGGGTAATATCCAGGCCCAAATTCTCCATAATGGCTTTAGGCATCAAATTATGAGAAGCTCCGGAATCCAACATGGCATTATGAAGAATGTACTCATGCAATCTAAGACTCAGATAAAAAGGAGGAACTTCACTATCTTCAGGCTAACCTTCTATGGCTGGGCCAAAAATGAGTTTAGGATGATCATCTTCGACATTTACCATGTCTGACAAAGGGTCTATTTGCAAAATTCTAGATACATGGTGTTTATAATTGCTATTCTTTACTAGTTCAGTCAAAGGAATGGACACCTTCAATTTAGCAATTTCACTTTCTAAATTAAAGGATGAAACTTTTTCTACCTCTTTGACAGTAATGTCCTTCTTCTCTACTTACTCTTTCGCTGATTATTATTCTCATTTGCAATGATATTCACTGATGGTACTTTGCTGGAACTCGGATCAGTAGGCTCTTTCCCTTTCTTCTAAATGTTTGAGGAGTCGTTCTTTGATTGCAGATCCTTTCTTTTCTGAATGTGATTAATCGGTACATCTCTGCTCCTCAAAGAATACTGCTTCTACTGGGCTGTCAAAGCATTCATATAACCTCGTTGATAATCATTAGACTCAGCCTCCAAAACTACATTGTTTGCTAATATGTAATCTTCATCCCTTTGAATGTCTGGAACCTCTGCATATTCTTCATCTTCCGTCAGAAAAATGGGCATACCATCGGCAGTGAAAAAATGGTTTGCTTCAATTACCGGATCATCATCATCTTCTTCTTCCATTCCCTGAACATAATTCTGCTGCAAAGGAGTTCTGATCTGCTATTGTTGTGCTAGTTGGTCTGGTGCCTTTTGTTCCCTCTGCTTGATCCGGAATTGGGGTTGTTGCTGTCCTCTAAAATTTGGATTCCTGATTGGTGGTTCAGGTCTATCTATGATGGTCAGCCGGTCAACCATCTTCTCCACTGTTCGGATCAAAGTATCCATCTTGACATCTGAGGTAGATGCTTCCTCCTTTATGGTCACTCTCTTTTCAAATCTCATTCTTGCTCTTTTGGCCAACAGATTGGCTTCTACACTTACAGCGTTCATCTGCATGTCTTCTAGTGTGGTGGGATCACGTTCCTATAACTGATATGCCATATCAACATTGAAACTGTTTGGAAAATTGAGCAAGGCTAACCCCTCTGGTGGTTTAATCTTGGCCGGAATAGCATTATAGACTACATTAAACCTCACACAATAATCTTTCACACTTTCATTGACATTCCTTTTGATGTTTTCATACTCAGACAAAATTTGGAGTGGATTCTTATTTACCTCCCACTGACCCAGGAATTGCCTATGTAGGACTGGCAAAGTGCTGATAGAGGCTGCGGGCAAGGCTCTGAACCATTTTCGAACTTCACCTCCAAAGCTTTGTACAAAAAATCTCATAGTCACATATTCTATCTCAACCTCATGAAGGTAAAAAAATGTCATTCATTCTATCAACATGATGTTGAGCTGTAATGTTTTGAGTGGCATAAAAAAGAGGTATTTTACTTTGGTAATCAATGGGCATATCACCAAGATTCTGAGGTAAAACAAGGGGTGCATACCGGGCAGCCATGACTCGAGGTGGATTTGAAACAACGATTGGACTACTAGGGTTTAGTGGAGTGGTTGATGGAGAAGTAGGGCAATAGGTGTTTGATAGGATATGATAGGTTGAAGGGGAAGGGTAGGTATAAACTGAGGTTGGGTACAAACTTCAGAGGTTGATGGGAATAATGATGAACTGAGGGTAGTGGATGCTGTTTTAGAAAACTCAGGGATCTTAGCAGTAGTAAGGGATGATTGAGGAGAATTTAGGATATACTCATCAATTGACTGGTTTGCCTTTTGAATTTTGAGATCTGCAATAAACTCTGGGTCTAGAACTATATCGTCAAGTGCACTTTCAGATTTGGCTCTAAATAGAGAAAGGTCAAACGACAAATCAAAAGAGAGATCTTCTAAGAACAACCACTCATCTGGGCTAGAATAACCGAAGGTGTCAAGCTGACTGAACTTTCTTGTCTTGTGAGTTTTCTTGAAATCGAGTTAGGATTATCCACTACTGGGGTGGGATTTGGATCAGGATTGGCCCTAGTGTACTTTCTCAAAGCTAGTGTGTTCAAATTTCGATGTTTTTTATATTTCTTTACAACTTTCTATTTTAGCCTAGTAAATTCTAAAACTCATCATCCAAAGTTCAAGAATTTAAATGAAAGATATTACCTAGGTGATTAGTCTTTCATTCCCCAGTATGGTCGCCACAATGTTATCACCTAGATTGACCTCAGGCTGAAGGGAGGCAATGCCAGGGTAACCACAAACCAAGCTTAGCCAAGTAGCTAGCCTTACTAGGCCAGGAGAGGGCTCTCTCCGTAACGATCTCAGTCAAGATGACTGGATCAGGTGAGGATTTTAGGCTAGGTATAATAGCTCAAAAGTTTTGATTGGATTTTGTAGAGGTTTTGTTGGATCAGGAGGAGCTGGGCAGTTTAGGTCTAGGAAATTAGGTCAGAAATGTAGGGTGTTCTATGGGGCAAGGTAGGCAGAGGCTTTAGCACTCTTGGGCTTTATGGGGTGAGATGTTTTAGACTGGTGAGAAGCTAAGAAGGGCATGTGACAATCATGGATCCTTCCTGGACTGCAGAAAACATGAAATGGTGAATGATTTCCCAAGGCAAAGCACTGATACAATGGATTCTACCTATCAAACTTCAAAACATTCAACTAGAAGCAATGAAATGATAAATGGCATACATAAAACATATAAACATATAATCACAAAAGAAGAAATTGTACTAGAACTCCATATCACAGGGATCCCGTAAAAATCGCTGCAATTCTTATTAATTTCTTGCCAAATTGCTTACAAAGGTGTACAATCAAGCTCTAAGCATCCACATTGAGTCCAACCCACAAAATGACTGAGAAAATACATAATATAGGCCTCGAAACAACTTATCCTAGCCTCAGGGGTCTAATCGATGAGAGGAGGAACAATTGTACAAAAGATTGAACTAATAGCTAAAGACTAGGGAGGTCAAACTGAATCTTTCCTAATATGAAGCAAACTAATTCATTACATGCCACTTAGGCCATTCATCTGATGTATCTACCCTAGGTAACAAAAATACACATTAATTACATCATCATCATGAATTATATCAGTGAAAAATCAAAATCCCATAGGTGAAAAGTAGTTTTTGAGAGAAACAGTGAAAAATTTAGCTGCCTGTCAAGTGCGCAGCGCCAGTGTCAAACACGCAGTGCCTAAAGGAAGTGTGCAGCGCCATCTTCAAGGTGAGTTTTGACTGCCTTCTTGGTGTCCAAATCTAGCTCAAGATATCTATTGGAAAGCTTATCATGTCTAGTTTCCAAAATGCCCCTAGCTCCAAATTTGAGCTTGATTTGCCCCTCCAAAACTACAATCTCCCAAGATTGCTCAAATGCGCAGTGCCTAGCTCAAAAAATTGGCAAAGACATGATGTTTAGGTGGTTTTTTTCCTTTTCCACCTTGAAATTTTTACTTTTAGATCTGGAAACATGGTTTTCTTGAGTGTAAAGGGTCTTCTAAATCCAATGGTGGTGGCCATCCCTCCAAAAAATTCCTCAAAAAAGTGGGCGCTACGCGTTTGACTAATGGACTAATATAAAAACTACCTGAAGATAATAGGAAATGCCAAAAGCAAAATGGTTGACATAGCTGATGCTAAAGGTGCCTAAGCATGGAGAGAAGCCTCCACCAATAGGTAAAGCTTGTCCTTCTCCTTCTAATGAGTTAAGGCCTCAATTTTTGCATGAGCCCTTTTGAGCTTGGCTCTAGCAATTTTGTTTCTCATGGCATAGTATTTTTCCATTCTTTTATGAATCTCCCTATCTCTATTAGCTTTAGCTAACATGTATTCAAGATGAGTGTTAGCCCTCTCAGGCCAATATTCCCGGTTCTCATTCATCATTATGCCAAATTGTTCATTTAAGTTGAGTTGGTTGGCAAGTTGAGCTTATTTTTCTCTTTCAAGCTCCAAAGCTTGTTTTAGGCCTCTATTCCTAGGCCTCCTCCTGGGCATTTCTTCCTCCATGGGCTCACCATAGTCACCATAGGCTTACTCAAGTTGGACTTTAATCTTTCATCTTCCCTTTTAGCTTTGATGAGCTGAACTTCCATAAGCTCATGCTTGGTCTCCATTTGCCTATTTTCCTGTTCATAATAAGATATGATGTATTTTTCTCTTTGTAGATTTACCTACAACTCACCTATCAATGCTTCTTTCTCTTTGAAGACCATTCTGGTGTTTTCCTTTTCATCTTCCTCATCTAAGTCCACTAAGTCAAAATCTTGCTTAGTTTCATGGGGGTCTTCTTCCTGTTTTTGCATTTCTGTTTCAACCATTTTTCGTTTCCTTTTTGTACCTGCTTTGTTGATGAAGGGAGCAACGCCCCTCCCACAATCTATGGGGCAAACACTTGCCTATTTCCTCTCTGATAGGTGTGCACCATAGTATCTAAACTAGCCCTTCCTGGCTTTCTGCTTTGACCTTGATCACTTTGTTCTTTGTCATTTCCCTCTTTCCTTTCAGATGAAATAATAGGTCCATGGAATGGTGATAATGGGGGTGATGGTGGATGAGATGAATAGTGCATGCGTTGAGATGGAGGAATGGAGGTTGGTGGATGAGATGATGATGGAATGTCTTGAACATTTTGAGTGGAAACTTGAGTGAAAATGGGGTTAGTTATAAATGTACTCCATGCAATGTTAAGTTCTTTAAGGTGATAAAGAACTATGATCTTTATGAAGGAATGGTGAAACAAGCTTTTAATTTGATCTTTGTATTCTCCTCTTTGAGCAATGTAAGCCATCTTCTCAACACTCCTGAAAAGATAGTAGGGTATATTGAGTAATCTAAACCTAGTGAAATGCATAAGTAACCGGATGTGGTAAGAATATACCCTAGAGAACCTACCCTCACATGAAAAATACTTCATTATAATCTTCATCATGGGTGCATATCTGTCAAGGAGGTATGAGAAAGGGAAATAGCCTTTTCTTTCACTTCTGTACCTAGGTTTAATGTATGGTTCATAAAAATGTGCTTCTATTTCACCCTACTTGAACCATTTTTCCCCAACTTCTGGAATCCTAGTGGTAGCTGATATGATGGCAGCAGACAATGTGAAGGTTATGCCTCCAAGAGTGACTTGGTTATCTTGTATTTTTGTTATAAAAAGCCTAGTCAAATCAGGGTGTTATTTGACTGCTTGGACCTACTCACAAAACTAAAAATACCCTAACCATTTGAAGGATGTCAGTGTCATAGGAGAAGCTAGGAGCTCTTTGAGGTCTATGGGCTCAAACCTGTGAATTTTCCCTCATTTATGTGGCCTTCTCTAATCTATGTTTCCCTCTCTGTCTGATCCCTCTGCTTCACTGTGTGGACTATATTTTTCATCAACCATGGTGTCTTTGTTATGAAACCCTAAATAAATGGTAGGGGAATGCAAGTGTTTAGGAAGGAAAAAGGAGAACAGAAAGGTAGATGGGGAGTTTGATAGGTGTAGGGATAGGGGTCTCTGAAAGGGGATATAGGGTATTAATATGGTACTTTTGGGAAATGGGAAGCTTGCTTGCAAAATTAGGGTTTAGGAGAAAAACTAGGGTTTTGAATGTAAGACTAACACCAATCTTGATTTCATTCTTCAATCATTGAGGAAACAACTTTGAGGAGAGGGAAAATGATGTTTTGGAGAAGACACTTAATTGTTTTAAGGCTGAGGGGGTATAAGGACCTCTAAAGAGCGAAAAGGGGCAAAAACCGGCCAAACGCGAAGCCCCCAGAGGAAGTGCGCAATGCTTGAAGGGAGTGTGTGGTGCCAAGAGGAAACACGCAGCACCAAGAGGAAACATGCAATGCCTCCACTCTTTCTGTTGATTCGGCCTCAAATTGTAAAAAAAAACACTACTAGGGTTTGCTCAATGCGTGGCAAGAGGGAAATAAAGAAGATATGAAGGCAAAAAGATATTTATACACCCTTGAATTTAATCTTTAGCTTCTCAAACCCCCTTTGCTAATGTTTTTTGTCACTTTCACCTTTTCATTTAATTTCTCTTGATTTTCTGACCCTTTGCTTTTGACAGGTGGATGAATAATCAATTGGACTTGAATTTTGCAGTGTTTGTTTGTCTTCCAGTGAGGAGAAATGCTCTAGTACAGCTGAGATCCATTATTACATATAGGAACTTAAAATTACATATGAAATACAAATAAACTTAAAATACTCTGTTTTCACCTCATAAACATGTTTTTTAGGTGAAAATTACATTAGGTTAAAATAAATAATAACTCAATAGCTTATGACTTACAAATAATCATGCTTGTTTTATCAGTCAGCCTCATACCCTTGCTAACCTTTATTTACCTTTTAATAGCAAGCTTTTGGCCTTGGTGGTATGTTGGGTCCCTATAATACTAGTGATTACCCCATTACTATTGTAGTTATACCCCTTATTTATATTGTTGTGCCCCTATTACCCCCATGTTGTTATTTCTGTGCCCCATAGAATCCCTCTATTGTTATTTTTGTGGCTTTATATTATTATTGTTAGGTCGGCTGGATTATATTGTGACTCCTTAGACTCCTATATATAGAAAGGAGGTTTTTTCATTTGTATCATCCAAGAATTGTTCATTTATGTAATGTAAAGGAGGTTTCCCCCTCGAAGAGGCTGACTTCTAAGGCGTGGATCTCTCTTTTCTATCTTTTTGTGAGCTGGTTTCATAACATTTGGTATCAGAGCTTTGGATTCTAGGGTTTCGCTGCTCCAAACAGGTCATCGTGGAATTTTCGCTATAACTTTTTTTCTGTAACGTTTCAGAAGTCTAAAACAAAACCCATTTGAGAAGAATTCGCGCTGAACCTTGGGTCCAAATTTCAGAGCTTTTCGCACGATATTTGCGGAGATATGATCTGAGGAAGTTGGTCTTTTTGCAGACTCCTGAATTACATTCAAAACAGGTGACCTGGGGAAAATCGTCATAACGTTCTCTCTGGGGATCGGATTGAAATTTTGTAAGAAGGTACAAAAATAGGACGGACTCTAGTTTCTTGTATGCGTGTTTCAGATTCAAAGGTTGAAATAGTGACTCGTGGCATGCCGTACAAGTTCACTCTACTAAACTAGTCTAAAAGCAAGTCACTGTGGGAGATTTCACATAACTCTTCCTTGGAGAATCCAATTTGGGTCAGACTTGTGGCATTGGAAAGAGGACACAGAAGACTACTACAGGTCACAATTTTAGAACTGGATGATCCGAAATTACAGAGATACATCAGATTCAATATCAGGCTTCTATAAAGTGAAAAAAAAGGTGTGTAGTTTTTTTTTAAATTTTTTTGTAAGCTTGGTTTAACGGAATTCAAAGGGCATAGTAAAGCATTATTATCGGTAACTGATGCCCCGAGGAAAGAAAATGCAAACACCTAGTAAGGAACCTGAAAGCTCTAGCATGACTCATGAAGAAGAGGAAGAAATGCTACATGATATATCAAAATTACAAGAACAAGTGCAACAAATGTCACGCTCACAAAAGCTAACAGAAGCTAAGATAAGTGGCGTGGAATCTAAGATAAATGGCGTGGAATATAAGATAAATGGCGTGGAAGCTAAGATGGACGATTTGAAGATAGATTTGAAGACAGATTTGAAGAAAGACATGGCAAATTTGAAGACAGATTTGAAGACAGACATGGCAGATTTGAAGACAGATTTGACAAATTTTCTACAAGAGATACTTACTAATGGTGAAAAGGTTGTAAAGGAAACTCATGATGTGAACAAAAGTAATGTTAATCATGATTCCATAGATTCTAATGTTGGATCGAAGACCCACCATATTCCAAAAATCGATATGAGGAAGTTTGATGGCAAGGATCCCGCCACATGGATATTACAGATGGAGCAGTTCTTCGATCTCAATAATGTGCAAAACACACAAAAGGTACGTATGGAAACTGTATATTTGGAACCAAATCAGTTTGTATGGTATCAATGGCTTTGCTCTCGTAAAAAATTTATCACTTGGGCAATTTTTACGGAAGAATTGATAGCACATTATGAAGATACAAAAAGCAACACTTTTTTTAGCCAATTGATAAGTCTCAAACAAAAGGGTTCAGTAATGGAGCACATTGAGGAGTTCCAAAAATTGAACATAAGGGTAAAAGATATTCCAGAGGAGCATAGGATTGATGTGTTCATAGGGTCTTTAAAGGATAATATCCAACATGATGTTTGCCTTTGGGAACCTGATTCATTAGAGAAGGCATTCAGGTTAGCAAGAAAAATGGAAAGAAAAATTATGGCAACCAGGAAGCATACCACTCACAACTATAAAGACGGAAGTGTTGTTGCCCCTAGTCTTCCACAACCTATAAGGTTGACACCACAACAATTGGAAGAAAAAAGAGCAAAAGGGCTTTGTTACAGTTGTGATAGCAAATACACTAAAGGTCATAAGTGTGCTGAGAAGAAATTATTCTACATAGATTGTGAAGAGGAAGAAGAGAAGGAGCAAGAAAGGTCAAAAGAAGAAGATATACTCCAGGAACAAAGCCTAAATGAAGAAAAAATTTCTTCATGCACAATGACATATATAGTAGGCTCGATTCATGCATCTGATCAACCACCGCAACATATATAATATAGTGATGGACTTCCGCTAATGGAAGGCATTTCCCTACTGGAATGTGAGCCATTTCTTCATGCATAATGACATATATAAAGAATGAACCAATCTCTCCTCTCCTCTCCTTATCAGTCGAGCCCCCTAAAGGGACGGAGTCACGCGGGAATTACCACTCCTCAAACCATCAAGATAGAAGGACAAATCAAGAAGAAAAAGGTAACAGTGTTGATTGATTCAGGAAGCACCCACAATTGTATTCATTGTAGGGTTGCAAAAGAATTGAATTGCTTCCTATATCCAGCACCAGAGTGTCAAGTGATGATTGCAAATGGAGGAACAATAAATTGCTCTGGAAGGTGCCATAATATCAAGCTATCCATGGGAGGATATGTATTGACTAGCCCAATGCTTTCCATTCCAATGGGAGGTGTTGATGTTGTACTAGGAGTCCAATGGCTACAATCCTTGGGTACAATAGCTTTTAATTTTCAAGAACTTTTCATCAAATTTTCTACGGAAGGAAAGGAAGTTGAATTAAGGGGTATTGCAGGGAAACCAGGAAAGATAATCAGCTCTAATGGTATGACAAAGCTTCTAAAAAAGGAGCAAAGAGGTGTAATTGCACAATTATGTTCGCTAGATGTTTCCACATCGGAATCATCTATTTCTCCAGATCTCCAAAAAGTCCTGGACAATCATTCCAAGGTATTTGAGACTCCCAAAGGTCTCCCACCTATGCGTGATCATGATCATGCTATTCATCTGATTCCAGGAAGTGTTCCTCCAAACATCAGGCCGTACAGATATCCCTATGTCCAAAAAAGTGAAATTGAACGTATGGTTGCAGAAATGCTAGAGGCTGGTATAATTCAACCAAGTCAAAGTTCTTTCTCTGCTCCAGTAGTATTGGTGCACAAGAAGGATGGATCATGGCGCATGTGTCCGGATTATAGGGAGCTCAACAAGCTCACTATTAAAGATAAGTTCCCCATTCCTGTCATTGATGAATTACTGGATGAATTGCATGGATCAATTTACTTCACCAAGTTGGATCTTCGTTCGGGATATCATCAAATCAGAATGAAGATTGAAGACATTCCGAAAACGCCATTTAGAACTCATGAGGGTCATTATGAATTTTTGGTCATGCCTTTTGGCCTTACCAATGCACCTTCAACATTTCAAGGTTTGATGAATTCAATTTTCAAACCATTCCTTAGAAAATTTGTGTTAGTATTTTTTGATGATATACTAATCTACAGCAAGTCTTGGAAGGATCATGTTGAACATGTTGACAGGGTGCTACAACTATTGGAGGAGAAACAATTATATGCAAAAAGATCCAAATGTTTCTTTGGAGTCCAGGAGGTGGAATATTTGGGTCATATTGTATCTCATGAAGGAGTTAAGGTAGACCCTAGCAAAATTAAAGCCATTAAGGAATGGAAAATTCCCACATCCATAAAGCATCTGCGAGGATTTCTTGGGTTGACAGGGTATTATCGCAAGTTTGTTAAGAATTATGGGAGAATAGCAGCACCTCTAACAACATTATTGAAGAAAGATGCATTTTCATGGACTCCGGAAGCAACAAAGGCCTTTGAACATCTTAAAGAGGCAATGTGCCAAGCACCGGTCTTAGCTACACCGGACTTCACAAAAACCTTTATTGTGGAATGTGATGCTTCAGGAAATGGAATTGGTGTTGTTCTAATGCAAGATGAAAGACCCATTGCTTTTGAAAGTCGTCCAATCAAGGGAAAGTTTTTAAGCAAAGCTATTTATGAGAAGGAAATGTTGGCAATACTCCATGCACTTAAGAAATGGCGACCCTACCTAATGGGAAGACACTTCAAGGTAAAAACGGATCATGATAGCCTTAAATACTTTTTAGAACAAAGATTATCCTCTGAAGAGCAACAAAAGTGGGTCACAAAGATGTTGGGTTATGACTTTGAAATCATCTACAAAAAAGGGAAGCAAAATGTGGTGGCAGATGCACTCTCAAGAAAGGATGAGGATGTGGAAGCATTGTTGTGCGCCATTTCTATTATCCAACCAGATTGGATAAATGAAGCAAGGGAGGAATGGAAGAATGATGAAGAAGTGTGGGCACTTATTCGAAAGCTACAACAAGATTCCAGTACGTCTGATACATTTAGCTGGAAAAATGATTCATTATGGTACAAAGATCGCTTATACCTCTGTAAGAATTCCCAGCTAAAACAAAAGATTCTTATGGAATTGCACACTTCTCCCTTAGGAGGGCACTCAGGATTTTTAAAAACTTACCACAGGGTTAAGAAGGAATTTTTTTGGGATGGCCTTAAATCAGATATTCAAAAGTTTGTGGCGAAATGTTTGGTTTTCCAACAAAATAAAGTTGAAACAATTAAGACACTGGGTCTATTACAACCTTTATCCATTCCAAGCCAACGTTGGGAGGAGGTTTCAATGGATTTTATCACAGGTTTACCCAAGTCTGAGGGAAAGAGTGTCATCATGGTGGTAGTTGACAGACTTACCAAGTATGCACACTTTTGTGCATTATCACATCCATTTAAAGCCAGTACAGTTTCTACTGCATTTATGGAAACAATTCAAAAGCTACATGGAAACCCAAAGATTATTGTAAGTGACAGAGATCCCATTTTCACTGGAAATTTTTGGACAGAATTATTTTCTTGTCTTGGTACTCAGTTAGCTCATAGCTCATCTTATCATCCTCAATCTGATGGGCAAACTGAGATAGTAAACAAATGTTTGGAAGGATATCTTCGTTGCTTTGTATCTGATAAACAGACACAATGGGTCAAATGGTTGCCTCTGGCTGAATGGTGGTATAACACTTCCTTCCATACAGCAACAAAAATGACCCCATTTATGGCACTTTATGGGTATCAACCACCATCCATCACATCATATTTAAGAGAAAATTCTAAGGTTCAGGCAGTGGAACATCACATCGAACATCAACAACAAGTCCTCCAACTCTTAAAGGATAACCTCGTGTTGGCACAAAATAGAATGAAACAACAGGCAGATCAACATCGCAGTGAAAGAAGTTTTGATGTAGGTGATTGGGTATTCCTACGGCTACAACCATATAAGCAAATGTCCCTAAAGCAAGCTAAGAAGGATAATAAATTATCACCAAAGTATTATGGTCCGTACAAGGTGTTGCAAAAGATTGGTACTATGGCATACAAATTGGAGCTTCCTGCAGCTTCTCGATTGCACCCAGTTTTCCATGTTTCATGTTTAAAGAAGGTTATAGGCAACAAGCTCCCAGTTCAAACAATATTGCCAGAACTTGATGAGGAAGGAAAATTTATATTGGAACCGGAAGCAGTCACAGAAACAAGAACTCAACAGCTACGAAATCGATCAATTTCAGAGTATCTTATCAAGTGGAAGAACTTATCCGCTGAAGATTCCACATGGGAGGATGAGAATTTTATGCAGAAGTATCCAGAACTACTCAAGCGTTGAGGACAACACTTTTTTGAAGGAGAGGGGCATGTTGGGTCCCTATAATACTAGTGATTACCCCATTACTATTGTAGTTATACCCCTTATTTATATTGTTGTGCCCCTATTACCCCCATGTTGTTATTTTTGTGCCCCATAGAATCCCTCTATTGTTATTTTTGTGGCTTTATATTATTATTGTTAGGTCGGTTGGATTATATTGTGACTCCTTGGATTCCTATATATAGAAAGGAGATTTTGTCATTTGTATCATCCAAGAATTGTTCATTTATGTAATGTAAAGGAGGTTGCCCCCTCGAAGAGGCTGACTTCTAAGGCGTGGATCTCTCTTTTCTATCTTTTTGTGAGCTGGTTTCATAACATGGTAAAACCCTAATACCTAATGAAATCATGCCCTATGACCTAAATGAAATCATGACTGCAGATTGATTATGAAACCACGACTGAAGACAATTTGAAGGAGGATCAACAAGTATACTCTATGAGGTAAAAATTTAGATTATCCGAAGAGAAAATAACCATCAGTGGATCAGTATATCATGACCTAATGGAATGATGCAAAATTTTCAGTATGGGACCCCTAAAATGAAAATGAAAATAGTGAATTTTGATCCCTGATGGAAGTATGCAAATACTGACACCAACAGGTTGGACAAAGCTTCTTGAAAATCATAGCCATAAAGTATAAAATCATCCATATAAATTTCCACCGCATCATGGACTAATTCGGAGAAAATACTCAGGACTGCTCTCTAGAAAGTGGCAAGAGCATTGCATAGGCCGCAAGGAAGGACGATATAGGAAAAAGTAACCCAAGGACAAGTGAAGGTGGTTTTATCCTAGTATTTTGGGCTGATCTGGATTTGGTTGTACTTGCTGAATCCATCTAGGAAAGAGAAAAACCTTTTCCCTGCCAGGCCATCTAGCACTTGGTCAATGAAGGGTAGAGGGAAATGGTCCTTCTTTGTGGCTTTGTTCAACTCCCTGTAATCGAAACAAATTCTCCACTTACCTTTTTTCTTTGGAACTAACATCAAAGGAGAGACCCACTCACTGTCGGAGACAGGGTAAATGAATCCTACATCTAATAGTTTTTGTAGTTCTTTTTTGACTATATCTTTAAGAGCTAGATTTATCCTCCTGTGGGGTTGCCAGACTGGCTTGCAGCCTTCTTTGATGTATATGTGGTGAGTACACACTAAGGGGTGTACTCCCTTCATTTATTTGTAACTCCAAGCGAAGGCTTCTAGATTTTCCTTTAGCATGTTGCGTAACTTCTCTTCTTGGAGAGAAGAAAGAGATGGATTGATTTTCAAGGTTCTCTCAAGGCCGAATTTTATGGTTTTGACACGTAGTGGGTTGGAATCGGCAAAGCATAAGTGAATTGGATGATTGTTCTATGTTTCCTTCACTACATCTTCTAAGGGCAATGTACTGGGAGTTGGAATTTGGAGTAGGTGTTCAATCAAATCATCCTCATCCTGTTGTCCTCCTACCATGGTTGTTTCTAAAGTATAAAGTTGGGTGGAATAAACTTCATCTTCTTCCTCCTCCTCCAACCATAAAGGTAAATCATTCTCTAGATATGGCTGAACATGAGGGTATGGGACTAACTTCTTGGATACATGCCCATTCTTAATAGTCATATTCCCAGCTCTGCAGCTAATGTAAGCATCAGCAGTGGCTAACCATGGTCTCCCAAGGATGAGGGGGTAACCAGTAAGCTTAGCCTTAGGTTGGAGAACTAGGAAATCTGCAGGGTACTCCCAAGAGTCAATGGAGACCATCAGATCATCCACAATCCCATAAGGGGTTACTATGGAGTGGTCTGCAAGTTGCAGAACTGTTGTGGTCTTCCTCAATGAACCTTGGAGGTTGAGCTTGAGAATGGTGTCCTTGGTCATCACATTAATGGTAGCCCCAATATCGATCAAAGTGTGTGGGACCATGGTGCCATTGATGTGCACATCTACAGGGCTTCCAGGGTCCAAACATTTTGGATAGATTACCTGCCCCAACATTAAGTCAGACAGCTGTCCAATGACATTAATGGTAGGGGCATCCCTTCTTCGGCTCCCTGTATGCTTGAAGCACTTCTCCTTAATCAACTTATTGTAAATAGAAACATCTTTTATTGCTTGGAGAAGTGGAATATTTACACATAGATTTTTCAATTCTCCGAGAAGTTCAGTCTCTTCTGGGGTAGGCTGGAGTGGTTGGGTTAATCTCTCAAGAAAGGGCGGATTCACTTTAAGAATGCTTTCCTCTCTTTCTTCCTCAACCTCCCTAGGTGGAGGTGGAGGTTGGTTATCCAGGAGAATTCTCTTAGATCTCAAGTTAATCTTTTGGATTTCCACAACATAAGCTGGATATGATGTCCCTCCACTGTATACTTGTTGGTCCTGTCTGTTGTTCGGGCTCAGATTTAGCTGGGCACACTTCTAGGGTTGCTTGGGTGGAGCAGAGTGTAGCAGCTGTGGTTGGGTAGGTGGTGGAGGCAATAAAGTTGGAGCATTGTTGTATTGGGCCTCCACCCCTAGGGCGGTGCATTCCGTTGAGGTTGTGGCAGAGCATAAGGTTGAAATGACTGGCTGGCTGGGAGTGATACTGAGATGCAAAGGACCAAGGAGGGGGTGTAGACCAGGAAGGATGAGCAGGGGGTCCCAAAGAAGGTACGTATGTGGTTTAGTTGGGGTTGTAATATGTGTGGGATGACCCTTGCATGCCCTACTACTATGGTCTAGGCCCATGAGGTCTCCTTTGGTTTATGTAGCAGAGCTGCTCAGTGACTCCTTCAGCTCCTTAATATACAACTTTCAGTCCAGGCAAAGAAGGGCGCTTGTCTATGGAGTGGTTTTCTTCACAGACTAAACAAATTTCAATAGAATTCAATGGAAATTCATTCCTAGGATGCCTCTTGGTGCATCTAGGACAAAAAATGGCCAAGGCTCTCTCTGCTTCCTCCTGCTTTCTCTTAATGTGCATAGTGTCCATTTGCAAGTCAAGGGTTTGTAGCATCTCACTTTTGAAATACTTCAACATGTTTCCACTTTCACTCTTGATGGATGAGTTGGAAGAGGATGTACTCACCATAGGTTGACTACCCCTACCCTTTTTCCTAGCTACCTTAGAATGGTTTCTAAAGACATCCTTGATATCCTCATAGGGTAATTGGTAGATATCCCCTCTTGCTAACAAGTGTAGGGTATCCAGAAGATATTCCCTTACTCCCCTAAGTAGGACCAACTTTATTGACTCAGGGTCAAGTGTGCACCTGACCCTTTTGTAACTAAGCTAGAATATTTCTTCGTAATCATCTAAGGATTCATCATTGCCTATGGTCATCCTGAAAATTTCCTCTTTAGTTTCCTTTGACCGATAGTACTCTAGATATTTGTTGTTAAAGGCTTGCTGCATCTGAGCCCAAGTTGTGATGCTATTCTCAGGTAAACCCATGAACCAACGCAATGCTACATCCTTGAGGGTATATAGAAATAGTTTTAACTTCTGCTCATCATCTGTATAGTTATAGGTTTGGCATATAACAACAAACTTAAATAGGAAAGTGTGAGGGTCCTCTGTGGTCAGGCCATGGAAATGAGGTAGGGTAGAGGGGCTTATATTTTTCATCTTAGTGTCCCCATTAGTTTCCCTAATAGGGAAGGCACCCTCAACTCTCTCTCTATTCCCTCTGTCACTCTGATTTCAGCCATTGGTTCAGTAAGAATGGGTTCTTCTTCTTCTTCTTCCTTTGTAGGTTCTTCAAATATGTCAGGTTACTCGCCTAAGGGTTCCTCCAGTTCACAACCATTAAACAAGAGAGAAGGTTGGCTATTTGATGCAGTGGGGATATTTGGAAAAAAATTTCCTAAGTTGTCCCTATTCCTATGAGGCATGAAAGGAAATGTTTTTGGTTTTGTTTTGTGTTTTTTTCTCAAACTTGGAAAGTACTTTGCAGAATTGAAATTGTTGATTGAATGAAAACTACTAACCGAATGAAAAAGCTACTTGCTGAATTGAAATCTTGCTTGCAAAATGGAAAGGAAAGCAGAAAATGTAAAATGGAAAAAAAAGGAAGCAACTAAATTACTTTTGCAGAAATAAACAAATGGCGGAATATTGAAGACAAGAAATATAATAAAAGAAAGAAATAATCACATTTTACTCAGACACCTCCCTAGCAATGGCACCAAAAAGTGATGAGCACTATTATTGCAGCAAGGATGCTGCAACTCCTGTGCTACCAGCTTTACTTTATCAACCAGGGGTTTGTACAAACTTGGAGGTGATAGTGTTGTATACACAAGTAAAAGTGATGGTTCTTCTTGTTGTCACTGTTCAGCTAGGGAGAGACCACTGGGGCTTTTAAGCCATACTTCTATGGATTCAGAAGAAGCTTGATTTCTTAATGGAAGGAAGGTAAATCTACTCTAAGAGAGAGCTACTCTACTGCAATAATGGAGAAGATCGAAATTCAATGCTAAATCACACCATTCCCTAATTAACTGCTAAGAAACTATGCTTTGCAGAAATTCTAAATCAACATGAACCAAATGCTACTATCTAAGTTATAGAAGTAAGAAGCATCAAACATCACTAATGTGAAAGTAAAGAGACTAAACTAAATCTGTTTTTGCCTTTTTGTCTTTTCACACAAAATTTTGTATGCAAGCTAATTTCTTCTGGTGATGTGGCAGGTGAATTAAGGATGATTGAGGATAGATGGAAGGGTTTTGAGATGGTTGAATGGTGTGGGAGACCCTTGGGAGGATTTTGGTGATTTCCTAGAGGTTTTCCATCAATTCGGCCTGAAAACAGACCATTTCAGGAAAACCTACAGGATGTACTAAAAACCTACAGGATTCCCTATAAACCTACAGGATACAGCCAAGAGAAAAATGTGAGGTGTTGGAGGTGATGGAAGGCCTAGGGAAGGTGTTTGATGGGTGGAATGGAGTGGGAGAAGGTATAGTATCACTCAGAAGTCAACAACAAAGATAGGAGATGGTTGGGTTCTCTCAATGTGCTTGGAAGAATTTCTATGAAAAATGATGAAAACTAGTGAAGGTAATGGTGAAAACAAGTGATGGCTGAGGTGGATGGAATGGAAGGTGGCTGCTAGCTATGAATTCTTAGTCTCCTCCTGAAGCGCTTGCTCTACATAAAACATGTATATCTTCCAAAAAGCTATGTGAACAAGAAACATTCTCATAAACTAGAAAAGCAAAATTAATGAAGTAACTGCCTACATTATGCATGAGGAAATTTGCTAAAAGGAATGAAAGCATGGATGAGATATACTACAAAAATGAATATGAAAAAGATGAAAATGGAATCCTACTTTGAAAAACTAACCAAATACTAATTTAAAGACAACAAACTCCAAAGGTCATAAAAGAAATAGAAATCTGTGTTTTTGGGGTTGCGTAAGGGTCCCTTTCTCAAGTCATGATCCGAGAGGGAGGAAGTGAGGTCAAGACACCTGTTGACAACCTTATGGTGCTCCTTTTATTCCTGCTAACCTGCTACTGAAGTAAGGCACAAATGGAAGAAAACTAATAAACAACCAATCCAATATGCACTACTTGCAATGGAAATGCGTTTAAAAGCAAATTAACAATGAATCTATGAAACTATGCTAGACATACATGTACAAGAAAATGAGTCTTGACTACTAGGGTTGGGCCCTAACCCAAGAGCTTCATCTCTCTGAGTTAACTTAGTGCTAGCTCAAAACAAAACTCATTCTTATTACCAAAACAACAAATTATATCAATAAAACTTTCACAAGTCTAGAGCTCGAAAATATCTTAGAGTTTTGCAACAAAAATACAAATCCTAATGATGCTCTAGGCCTTTCTACTTATACAATTGAAGTCTCCAACGACTTCCTTAAAATCAGGGAGGCTCAGCTCCCGAACTCGAGATAAAATAGCTCTTTGTCTCTCACTTGCTCGGTTGCCTTCTAATCCTCATGGCTTGGTTGCTTGCACTCTGAGCTGGTGTGATGGATGGAGGAATATTCAAATGGGGGATAAGTAAATGACGAGGATTTACCTCCTACAATCCCTCTTCCTTGTCCCATTTGAGTTTTAACCTTAGTATTTGCAAAAATTCCTTGATTTTCTCCTTCAATCGTGCATTCAATGCATATTAGTCCACTAGGCATAATATCCAACTCTAACTCATCTCATAAATAAAATATAATAAAAAACATGTAATAAGTTGTGAGAAAAGTTGGTTTGACTAATATAGGAGGTGAATTAAGGCCCATATATTTACCCAATGATGAGGCCCATCAACAAGTTTAGAAGTGAAATGTGATCCCTGGTCTGTAACAATCTGTCTTAGAACTCCAAATCTTACAAATATTTCTTCAAAGAGGAATGAAACCACTATTTCTTCTGTTGCTCGTGCCACTTCTTTTTCTTCTACCCATTTTGTAACATGGTTTGTACACACTAAGATATACTTCTTCCCATTTAAAGGCGGGTTAATAGGTCCCACAAAGTCAAGAGCCCATTGTTCAAATTGTTCTATAAGTACTTGTGGTTTCAATGGCATCTCATCTGATACTATAGGTCTTCTAGTTCTTTGACAACTATCACACCTTCTGACATAGTTCTTTGAGTCCTTGAAGATTGATGGCCAATAGTAGCCAAGCTTGAGTACCTTGTATGTTGTTCGTTTATCTACAAAATGGCCACCACATTGTTCATCATGACATGCTTTTAGAATATCAAGAATTTCATCTTCTCTTACACATTTTCTTATTAAAAGATCATGACTAGTATAGAATAGGTCACCATTGACCCAAGTATATCTAGAACTCTCTCTAATTATTTTTCTTTTTTGCTTGCCAGTGAAATAGGATGGTAATATTCTAGATGATAAATAATTTGCTACATCTGCAAAACATGAAGTTTTAGCTCTTATAGAAAATAGATGCTCATTAGGAAAGTTGTCTGAAACAGGGATAAGATCATCAGGGAATTAATTCTTGACATAAAATCTGCCACTTGATTATCTTTTCATGGTCGATCTAGAACAATGATATTGAATTCTTGCATTAATAACATCCATCTAGTAATTCTGTCATTGGTAATTGTTTTGTTCATTAAATATTTAATGGTTGAATGATCTGTATGAATAAATACTTGATAGTCTATTATATAATGCCTAAATTTATTGACTGCATGCACAATAACTAGCATTTCTTTTTTCAGTTGCTGTATAGTTTAATTCTGTCGGAGTTAAGTTTTTGCTTATGAAATAAATGGCATAGTTAAACTGACTTTCGTTTTGTCCTAGAGATGCTCCTATAGCTACATCTGATGCATTAGTAGATATGTGGAATGGCAATGACCAATTTGGTCCTGTGAGAATGGGTGTTATAGAAAAATTTTCTTTCGGTTTTTCAAATACATTTTGACAATTTGTAGTCCATTGAAACTCAATGTCTTTTTCAAGTAATTTGAACAAGGGCAAAGCTATCTTGCTGAAGTTTTCAATGAATATTTTGTAGTAGCCTACATATCCCAAGAAACTTCTTACTTGTTTCTGTGTTTTTGGTGGCATTAAGTTTACAATGACTTGTATCTTTGTTGGATCTACCTTAATTCTAGAAGAGGAAATGTGATGTCCCAACATTATCCCTTTAGTTAACATCATAAAACATTTCTCATTGCTAAGGGATACATAATTCTCTATGCATCTCTTTAGAACTTTTTCAAAGTTGTTTAAACAATCATCAAATGTACTTCCATAAACAATAAAATCATCCATGTATACTTCAACACATTCATGTATGAGATCTACAAAGATAGCTAGGGCCACTCTTTGAAATGTAGCAGGTGTATTACATAATCCAAAAGGTAAAACGTTGTAAGCATATGTACCCCATGGACAAGTAAATGTAGTGTTATCCTGATCCTCTAATGATATCTTGATCTGATTGTATCCACTAAATCCATCAAGAAAGGAACATACCTTTTTCCCTGCCAATGAATCTAGTACTTGATCAATAAATGGTAGTGGGAAATGATCTTTCAATGTTGCTTTGTTCAGTTCCCTATAGTCTACACATATTCTCTATTTGCCATTTTTCTTTGGTACCACAACTAAGGGAGAAACCCATTGAATATCAGAGATAGGGTAGATAAATCCTACCTGTAATAGTTTCTACAATTCCTCTTTCACTATCTCCTTCGTCATTGGATTCATTCTTCTTTGTGGTTGTCTTACTAGTTTGATTGTTTTATCTGTATAAATGTGATGGATACATTTTTCTGGATGGATTCCTTGCATATCTGTATAGTCCCAGGCAAAAGCTTTTGAATATTTATGTAACAATGCAATTACCTGTTGTTCTTGTGATGATTGTAGATTATTACCAATATTTAAATTCTTTCTAGGATTGATTTCAATGATTTTTCTTTGAGAATTAGTAATTGAATTGACATGAAAAATTCTTTCAAATGAATTATGCAATGATTGAATAGTACAGTTTTCCTGAAAACATTGTTTAAAAGATGATTTGTAGCTGCATATTGTGTTATTCGTAGCTGCTCAGAAATATCAGGTTTTGAGATAAAAACTTCTTTTAAATCCTCATTTTCTTCATCTCTAAAGTTAAAGGATTGATTAATGCTTAAAATAGGTAGAGTTTATTCTTGTTGGTCATCAGACCATGATAGTAAAGAAGGACATTGTAAAGGAGGATAGAGTGTAATATGTTTCCTTTCATCTCCATGTGCTATTATCATGCCTCCTGATCTGCATCCAATGAAGGCATCTCCTGTAGCTAACCATGGTCTGCCAAGAATTAAAAGATGGCCTCCTAGATTAGTTTTTGGTTGCAAGATTATACATGGTATTCCCATGAATCCAAAGAAACAATGACATCCTCAAGTATTCTTTCCAGTAAACTTTAGATCTATCTGTTAGTTCTAAAATTATATTAGTAGGTCGGATATTTGGTAGTTTTAAATACTTCATAGTTTTTATTGTCATGCCATTTATAACAACTCCTAGATCAATTAAAGTTTTAGGAACTGAAAAATTATTGGTTGAAATGGTAACCATAGGTATCCCAGGATCAATATATTTTTCAATTGTTGTTTTTGCAGACATGAGACTAGCTAATTTTCAAATGACTTGGATTGTGGGTGGATCTCTTTTCTTTCTTCCAGTTTTCTTAATACATAATTCCTTTATTGTTTTTTTATAGATTGGAGTATCTTCGATAGCTTGCAACAAAGAAATTTTGACATAGGAATTCTTTAATTCATCTATGATATCAAATTCCAGAAGTTAAATTGAAATTTTCTGATCCACTAACCTTTTTAGGAAAGGTGGTGTTTGATTCATGATAGTTTTACTTTTCTGAATTTGATTCCTTGGAACAGATTTTTCATATTTTTCTCCTCCTTCAATTCGTTCTTCTATGATTGGTGGAGAATATTTTTGTAGAACTTTTCCAAACCTCAAGTGGATGTCTTGAATAGGAAGAATAGAATATGTAGGAAACAATGTTGTTTCTTCCACATTATAGGTTGGTCTTTCCACTCTATTACTCGAATTTGCTACTGGCTGAGCTGGTAATTGAGTCAGTCTGGGTGGTGGTTGGTTAGAAGGCAACTCAAGCTGTTGAGGTTGAGTTAGTGCAGGCATTGGTTGTTGTGTGAATGGATTTTATTGAGGGGATTGTTGGAATTGCTGATATGAAAATGGTTGTTGAGGATATGGTTGTTGATATTGTTGTTGATATGGGTGTTAAGTGTAAAATTGTTAGAGATGTTTGGCTCCATAAGCATATCCTCACCAACTTTGTGAATGTTGGTTCTAGTTTTGCTAAGGAGGCCAAACCTGCCATGGCATAGGAGTATTCCATGAATTTTGATACTGAAAATTCTAGGGAATTTGTTGAGGAAACTATTGAGATGTACCTCCAAAACATGGTTGCCAAGGTCTTCTTGGTTCCACATAATAAAATCCCCGAGTTTCTTCTAATTGGCCTGCTTGCAACTCTTTAATGTTGGATAATCGTTTGTAACATGATTTTCTATTCAAAGTCCTCAAACATGTATATTATCCAAAGGACATTCTTGTAAAGGATGCTTCTTCCTACATTTAGGACAAAAAATTGATAGTATTTGTTCTTCTTCTTCTTGTTTCTTCTTTGATTTCAATACATAAACCTGTGTTCCTAAGGTGCTCAAAAGATCAATTTTACATTTTTCTAATAAACTCACTATTTTTGCTCTTGTTACTACTCCTGTTGCTGATTTAGAAGCTCTTGAAGTTATATCTCTTTTTCATGTTTTGGCTCTACCTCTAGAGTACTTATGACATAATTCAACAATTTCATCGAATGGTAAGTATGAAATATCTCCTTTACCCATCACATTGAGAATATCAAGATAGTCATCTCATATTCCTTTGAGAAAAATTGTTCTAATGGTATCACGATTTAGAGAATGTTGTTTGGATTTTTGCAAGTTGTAAATAAATCATTCTAAGTCTTCTTCCAAACTCTCATCTTCTTGTTGAGACATTCTAAAAATATCTTTTTTTGAATCTCTAGGCCTACAATAGGCTTGATACTTCTTAAGAAAAAAAATATTCATTTATTCCCAATAAGTAATAGAGTGTTCTTGTAATCCCACAAATCATTTTAATGTAGATTCTTTAAGAGTAGTAGGAAAAAGACGAAGCTTATGTGTATCATCGGTATAACCATAAGTTCAACATAAGATATCAAACTAAAACATGAATGAATCAGGATCTTCAAAAGACATTCCATAGAAATTTGGTAAAACCGAAGGTGAAATATTCTTCATTTTTACCTCTTCTCCTAGAAATGCTCTAATATCTACAATTGTAAATCCAAAAGTAGCTTCTTCATCATTTTCTATTTCTGCATCTTTTGTTCTCTTATGATCATATTCTATTTTGGCATCTTCTCCTCTTTTCCTTTCTACTTCTCTTCTTGCCTCTTCATCCCTTCTTCTTTGCCATTCTTTTTGTTTCTTTTCATATTGTAACCTTTGTTCTGGAGTGAGGATGTTAGATCCTTTCCCTTCTTCTGCCATATCTTTTTCAGCAGTTTCAAATGTTTTAGTAACAAATTGAGATTCAACTTGTTTTGTTTGTTTAGAAATAGTTTCAAGGATAGGCTGATCTATTTGTTCAAGAATAGGCTGATCAACTAGTTTTCTTGTCCCTCTTTGTTTTCTTATGGAAGATGTTCCTATGTGTTTTTGTTTTCTCTTCACTTCATAAGCTTACAAAGTTTGTCTTTCAAAAAGAGTTATCCTTTAGCCTGAACGTTGTTTTTCCTCTAACTCTTCCAAAGTTGGTTTTCCAGTAATTGGTAGTTAATTCAAATGGAGGTAGTCCTGCTTCTACCAATAGTTTAGTAGTTGGGGGGTCTTGTTTTGTGTATCTACCCTTTCCATCTCTTTGTCTAGGCATAAATGACCATAATGAAAAATCCTAATTTTTTTTATTTTTATTTTTATTTTTATTTTTATTTTTATTTTTATTTTTTATTTTTTATTTATTTATTTTTTTTATATGTTTTCTAAATGATCTTCCTATTTTGATTAAATCTAAATATGCTTCCCCAGCAACGACGCCAAAAAAGTTCGGTCAATTTACTAAGTAAACTAACGCGGGTGTTTTACTTGTCAATCCAGGTTTGTAGACTTGGAAGCATGTCCAAAATATATGGATTTCAGGTAAAATCAATTTCAGAAGGTAAGGCTCAAAGGTTAAAGGAATTGCATACTACAAATAAGTTCTAAATTTAAAGAAACTAAAAATTCTCTTATTCAAGATGCAGTAAGAAAAGGAACAGGCTCTTAACTTAGGAGGTCCTGGTTGTCCTTCCTCACAGTACTGTCCCTAAGAAGAGAAACTAAAGAGCATCAGTTTGTGATGTGTAGCTAACAAGAGAAGAGGCTCCTAACTTAGGAGGTCCTGGTTGTCCTTCCTCACAGTTCTACTCCAACAACATTACCATTGCATGAAATCATAAACCGGAATTCAAGAAACAATTCAATAAATGTAAAAGGATGATTTTTAGTTGTGATTCATAATTTAATAGAAAGAGAATTTAACTTAAATCCTTGGCTGTCCTTTTGTATGCAAATTAGATCTTAAACCAAAATCATCCAGAAATCATACAAAAATCATGACACATCTAAGCAACTGAATCATAAAACTGAAACAATAAATATTAAATCAAAACTATGCTAATTTATACAAGATTTAACCAAATTATACTTAGCTTGGTATGGGGGCCCTCCAACCTTGCCTTGTACACCTGAAGAACTCTTCAGCTACAACTGACTTGATAAAACACTCATAGCATGAACAACAATAGAATAATGGAACTGATTCTTTAAAATATCTCAAAAGTCTCCAGTAGTCTTAATACAAAATTACACCCTTTGAATGGTTCATGAACTGTGTTTAAATAGGAAAATCATAAAAAAGAAATTACTATAATGGCTCTAACAGTCTTAACTATCATAATCCATCCATACAGGTAGAAATCATCAAGTCTGATTCACAAAATTAAGAAAATCCCACAAAATAAGAAAGCTTCCCCTTTTTACTGGGGATTCCTGAATGACAGGTCAAGTTTGACCAACGTTGACCGGGCCTGTGTTTGTTTAGTATGACCAAACCAATAAGTGTTCCTTCAACCGTGGTTCCCAAGCTTTCAAAATATGCGCTCAAATCTCGCGTAGGTGTCCTGCGCATATGATTTTAATGGAGTTATTACGGGAATTTTTAATGCAGTCCAAATTTACTCTTAAAACCCATTTTTACAAAAAATTCCAAAAATTGAAAAACTTAATTTAGTTACCTGAATATGAAAAATAGGACATAAATGAAAAATATGTAAGTGAAATAAGATGGAATATGGTGGTAAATGAATGGATTTAGGATAGGAAAAAATGACCAAAATTGAGGGCCAATAGTTGTGTTTGCATGAACTATGTAAATTGTTTGCAATAATAATCCACATCTTCATCCTCTTTTGTTGCTTCTCCATCATGACCTGTCTCTTGGTGGGCCACATTTTATTCTTCAGAGAAGGCTAAATATAATTTTCCATGCATCTCATGGGCATCTGACGATTCCTCACTGAGACCACCTTCTAAGTATAAAGGATGAGGGATCTAGTCGAGTTGCTCCTTTATCTCCCTTGGAAGTATTTTGAATGGAGGTCTTCTATACTACACGTTGTAACCTCGATTGTTTCCTTGAACATTCTGTTTGGAGGGGATATTATTCTCAATCTCAATATTTTCAACTTTTTGTGTTAAACCCCTGATGAGTTTGTTCAACTTGTCCCACTTCAGGTCTGATGATTCTCTATCTTAACCAGAGGAGGATGCGTCTTCTTTCCCTCTTTTGAGTTCAATGGGTTCTTGTATTACCCTTGACTTCCTAGCCAAGGCTAGATTTGCTTCCACCTCAAGAGCGTCGATATGAAGTTTGTCTAGAGTGAGAGACTTCCTTTCTCTCAGGGTAAAACCAACATCAAACTCAAAAGCTCCCAAGAAATCCACACGAGATGCTATTGGGGGAGGCTTTATGGCAGCTGGCAGGTTATTGTATTGCTTATTGAATCTTGTGATAAATTCTAAAGTATCCTCCTTCGGCTTTTTTCTTATGGAATTAAACTCAGTGAGGAGGTACTCATGATTCCTCTTTTCTCCCCATTTTTGGGTGAACTATTTTTCCAACTCCTTCCAGGTAGTAATGGAGGCATTGGGTAGGACTTTGAACCACTTTCTAGCCTCTCCATCGAGGTATTGTACAAAAATTCTCATGAATACATCTAGTTGTTCCACATTTAGGATGCCAGCAAAAGAACTGACCGTTTTAATGTCTCTGTGTCATGTTATCATCTTCCCCATTGAACCTAGGCAGCTGCTTTAGGTAGTTATGGGGCATTTCGCTCAGAGGATGAGGTAAATTAAGAAGTGCATATTTATTTAGTAAGAACCTTGGAAGAGCCATCTAGATAAATGGAGGGGGATTAAAATTTTCCTGGGGAACTGAGGTCAAGACCACAGGGGTTGGAGGGGAAGTAGGGTATGTCAGGGTCTTAAGAGTAAGTCCTAAATAATGATACACAATAGGCCAGGAACTGGATGAGGAAACTTCAAATTCTAGTGAGATGGTAGAATAGTCAGGGGGAGTTTTCTCCTTCCTGGTTTTCTTGGAAATTAACTTTTCTGGGTCAGATACAATTATGGCTTTCTATTGGGATGTATCTAAGTGAGTATGAGGCCTTTTAAAAGTCAGGGTTATGAATGATGATGAGGGGGGTGTGGATTCGCCAAGGTGATATTAAAGCAAACAGAACAGACTTTGCTCACCTATAAGAAGGGTGCTCAATTTTTTGTATCTCGGTGGAAAAGTCCTTAAATAAGTCCCCGACAATGGCGCCAAGAGATGTTGTATCTCCAGAGACAGCCTTGGATCGCTTCAAGACCAATGCCCAAGCACATCTAAAATGGTATGTATCAACTGATTTACAAGATACTGAAGACAACACTTATGATCTATAGATACATATGTACATAGGAA
The DNA here is from genome assembly GCA_031772625.1 of Pinus tabuliformis. Classification (NCBI taxonomy): domain Eukaryota; kingdom Viridiplantae; phylum Streptophyta; class Pinopsida; order Pinales; family Pinaceae; genus Pinus; species Pinus tabuliformis. Next base: position 359,776,110 of record CM062811.1, on the reverse strand, counting down.
ATAGATTGGTTCACTAATCCAAAGAAATAAAACATGGATTTCTGGTACTTCTTCACAAGTTCAAATCTCATAAATAAGCATAAAAATAGCCGAGGCTGAGAGATTCAAGGTCTTACAGCTAATAATCTTTTGCAAAGTGTGTGAGAGAGGAAAAGAGAGGAGAGTAACTCATCACATAGAGCATAAGGCTTCAAGACTTCTATATTTAACACACAGAGCTTGAGACATTAAAGATTTCTATGCCTATTTGGGTTACAAGCAGAAATAATGAATGAAGGGAGAATTAAAAGCTATGATTCATTTACTGCAGATTTAAAGATCTAATCTCAATATTCCTCATAGGCATATACATAAACAATGTTCATACAAATGAATCTGTGAAACAGCTACAGACATTTGCCTTAACATATAGATACTAATGAATCTGTGAGGGATCTTGAAACACATCTAGCAACAATAATTACATGAATTCGGGGAAGAAGAATGAACATAAAATGAGTTAGACAAAGGGGAACACATATTGTAATCCTTTGAAGAGGGAATCACCATTGTTTCCTTGATATTCTTGTTATCACTCAGAAATTTTCCCTAGAAGTTATCAAAAGAAGGAAAAGACCGAGGTAACTACAATTTTTTTTTTTTAAATAGGCTCTAGCCAACCTATGACTCAAAGAGGGCTCTCTCTATATGTTTTAGCTTTTTTTTCTAGGATTTTAGGCTAGTTCTTAAAGTTCAAGGGGGTTTCGGGTTTGTATTGGAAGTTGGATCGTGGAATCCTTAAACAGATGGATAGAATGGTGTCTTTGGTTATTGGGCTATGGAGTCAAAGAAGGGCAGCAGGATTGGGGTTAAATCATTAAATGGAGTGTTCAATGGGCAAGACAACAGAGTGAAACACAGGTTTTCAGGTCGAATGGATGAAGTGATCTTAACCATGGTGAGAGGGCACTTAAGAATCCTCAAACCGGGACTAAGAGGAAGAATAGAGGATGATCATGAGCAAAGGGCAGTTAAGGATCCTTTACTATAGACCAGAAGGAAACTACCTAAAACTAAGGAGCACTCAAGAATTCCTTAACTTAGATAATTTTAGCAGAAAACATACAAAATGCCTAATAGTCAAAACAGAGTGCAATGAAGCAAGTTTTGAGATATCATTCCATACTAAGCACTTAGATTTCAGGTACATTTAAGATTATGGAAATTTTTCTAAAGAAAAGTGACAACACAAAAGAAGATACTTGTCTGTATTTCGCACTACACATGAATCAAGTGAAATGTCTTTTCTTTCTTCAATAATCCAGCTTGCTAGTCCAACAGTGATACAATAGCTTACAGTGTTTGATCAAGAAATTACAGAAATTTCTAAGAATCCACCCTGCATACTTTGAATTGTGAAGTATTTATACAAAAAATTATTACAAAATATCTCAAAACAACTTGAGATTTATTTTAGGGAATACCAATATCTTCTTGCAAGAAGATAGAGACAGCTAATGAATTGTTTCTTGCTGTCCCTTTTATTATGGTTCTGCTGGCCTTTATGGTTGAGGTGTAGCCCTTTATGCTGGCTTACAGTTGTAAAGTTTCATGCTGGAATCTTATTTCCTTTCATATTTCAACTGATACTCTTTAACGCTGATACCCTTTGACCCTGTTGTGATGTTTTTACCATTTCACCCTGTTGCCTTCAATTTTACTACGCAGCAAATTTCACCTGTTTATTTATCACAATAAATATGTCATTGTCTCCCACCATTCTGCATATGGTAATTTCACATTTACTATTCTCCTGTAGATTTCATCGGCCTCAATATACTTTGCAAAATTGGGCTTGGTGAGGAACAAATGTTTTACCTCATGCTCAAGGAAAAACAAGTTCTCAAATGTGTCATATAATACTTTGCCTGTTGGCAGGGCTTTAATGGATGAAGAACTAGCTCGTTCCTTAGCCAATTTTCTAAGTCTATCCCCATGGTCCAAATGTGTCATTAGTTTACCATGGATGACCATAGGACTCGGCAGACCTTTCTCCCTCAAAATCTTGAATTTAGCCATGAACCTATCAATGGTTACCTACATATTGTCGCACTTTTCTTCCAAATTAAGCATAAGGTTCCTTCTGGAAAGGAACTTCCTTATTTCTAAAATGGTAGCAGTCCTATCTTCTATATTTAGCTCTTGGAGCTCATATCTATTCTTGCTGTTGAGGAAGTGGATGAGTCTATTTGCATCCTCTAGCTTATTTCCCAACTCCTCCTTTACTTTTTGGATAGCTTCAGTAGCTACCTTTACTAGCTCTATTTGCTCAAAAATAACTTGGATTGATGGCCAAATATCATTGACAGAGTCAATGATATTGGCCCACAACATTTCCTTGGTTTGTCCAAGTGGCTTTTCCAGTGTTAAATCCTTCTCTAGGATTTTGATTCTCTCACCCATTCTCTGTGCCTTTTGTGTTTCTTCTTTTTGCTTGAGTTGGGCTAGTTTGCAATCAGTTTCCAACTTTGCCACCTTTTCCTTTAGCTTTTTCATCTCTGTAGCCTGGATGGTCATTTCTTCCATGGCTTTCACAAGTTCTGCTGCTTTCTCTCCTGATGTACCTACTGCTGATGTAGATTCTATTGTTGCTGGCAAGGTTGTTGCAAGTGGAATTGTAGGTGCCAAAGATGCTGCTAGTGTGGATGGCACTGCTGTAGAGACTGTGGGGATAACATTTGTTGAAGAGGTGGCCACATCTGCCTATTTTAATTGGATCAAAGCATCCAATTCCTTTTCAGTCTCTTTTAGTTGGTCATTCAATTTCAAGACTAAGTCCATGAGTTCTTCATGCCCCTACTGGGCTTCTAGGACTTCTAGTGTTTGTGGATACTGTAGCTAAGGTATTTTTAGCTATTTCTTCAATGAAACTATGTCATTATTCTTCTTTTTGATAAGATTTTTGGTGGCCTTTATATCCTTGGGATCGTGTCCCAATTCAATTACTAAGTCCTCTAAGGACTTGATCCTTGTGTCCTTGGCCTGTGAGAGCTGATGGGCAACTATGGCCTTACCTGTCAAGGTGGAGTATATCATCTCTCTAGCCTGCTTATGCAATTCAATCTAGTCTATGGGATGAATGTCCCTTGCCAACACTTCAAAATCTACCCTTTTGAAATCTGATGCTGTCTTTGGTTGCTGGGTTGCAAGCTTCATAAAGGTCATTTGTAGCTTCCCCTCCTTAATGTCAAAGGCTGACATTAGCCTTGTTTGATTGGTAAGGGTGAGCTTCAGGTATTGTGCATATGTTTGGGACTTAAGCCTCTCATTCCTAGCCTTGATTTCTTTATATCTTTCCTTGATATCTTGGTCTTTTTCAGTTGGCATTCTGAAGGAAGATACTTCAACATTGAGTTGCCTTTCCAACATTTGAGATTGTGAAGTGGAAGGTTCTTGTATGCCTCCAGATGGAGTGGCAAGCCTGCTTCTTTCTGCTCCTGTGTTAGTGACCTCAGCTGAGTCTTCAATATACTCTTGCTCAGAGGTTGGATTTAGCTTTTGCCTCTTGTTTGATTCTTGTTGCAAATCAAAGGTGGCTCTTCCTGAAGTGGAAGCCCTTCTCTGTTTCTTTTTGGGATCTTCTCCTCATTCTGAGGAGTCTGCATGATTGGAGGAGTACTCATAGCAGTCTCTGGTTCTTCTAGTACCTGCAGAAAAGAGCTGTCATCAAGCTGCTTTTCTAAATCAATGAGAGCATTCTCTACATCTATTCTGGTGTTGTCCTGGTCTACTAGGGTACCTTCCACCCATTCTGTTTGGTTTGCATATGCTTCTATTTCAGGTATGGGATGGTGGATGAAGGGTCCTAGCTTGACCTTTTGTCTCTTCTTTGTGATAAATTCCAAAGGATCATATCTCCAGACAAAGCTTCTCTAGAACTTCATATTCTGTAGTATCAAATCTACCTCTTTTCCAACCTCCCTAGAGTTGCATATGAAGGGGCCTAGTTGGTCTTTTATTTTGAAATTGGCCTTCTTCTTGGCATTGACGAAGTTTACCTCATCTGCATTGATGATTTGCCTATATTATTCTAATGCAAACAACCTCATGGGGAGATATCTTGGCAATTTATATGGTGCAAGCACGCAACCATATATCATGATTTCTGTGTGGTTCTAGTAAAGGTACCAGTCACCCACTTTGGTCTGCTTTGACAGTTGAAGGATTCTCTTTATTTTTGGACTGATTCTTGGGTGAGGGTTTCCAGTCAACATTGTCATAACTGGATGTACAAATAAGTCAATGAAGTCTGAATAAGAGTATGGAGACTGATACTCATGGACTAATGGGGTCCAAAAAATGACTGACCTGGGTTGACCCTTGGTGTCCAGTTTTTGGAGGGTGAATGGGAATTTCTCTAATTGATAATATAAGAACATATGGTATAAAACTGAGGAGTATTTGAAGACCCTTTCATTCCCCATTCTTGTGAACTTCTCATGCATTCTGTCAGCTATGAATGTGGCAAAGTCATAAATGGTTGTAAGAGGTTGTCCTGGGGTATAGATGGACATGAAAGCCAAGATAATTTCATCAATATACTCACTTGTGGAGTAACCAAAAACACAAGATATCATGGCTACAATATTTCAGCCCCAAGGGGAAAATATAGTTGCTACATATGGAGGGGGGTCTTTAGGGATGTGCTTTTCTTCTCTGATGAAGATTTGGAGCAATTGGGCCAATTTTGCAGAGCTAAGTTTGGGATATAAGTCCAACAGATCTCCAATTGAGAGGGGAGTTAGGTTTGGCCCTGGTTGGAGCTATAGCATTTCATTTATAAACTCAGCAGTGATGGTGAAAAGGACCTTCTGGTCATGAGACATGATGGTTCTGTGACTTGGGACGTAACAAGCATAGCACATATGCACAATTTTAGGAAAAATGTGGACTTGGGGGAACTGGTACTTGGGAAAATTTGACTCCCAAAGGCCAATTTCATCAGCATGGTTCAGGAACTTGTCCCTACTTTGGCAATGTATTTTGAGCAGGAGCTTTATGATAGTGGTATCTTTTATCTGGAAATCTTTATTAGCTAGGGGAAGGTGGTCTAGGTCTAAATGGGGTGTAGAGATGGGTCTCACATCCATAGAAATTGGGACAACCATACTCAGTTCTTGTGGATTTGAGTATGGGGGGTAATTTTAAGTTTTTTAGGGCAATGGTGTTCTTGCAGATGGTTTTGGTCTAAAGTGTAAAAACCAAAATAAATCTGATTATTTTCCACTTAATTTAAAGTGTTATGAGGGAAATTTACTAGAATTGGACAACTGAGTGGGTTTTCCACGGTTAAATACCTGGAATTGGGCGATTTTGACTATAACTGGTAGTTGACGGAGGTTTTGCAGGGGTCTGTACAGCTCTGGTACGGATGGATGACTATGTCGGACTGTCAGCAGCTTCTGTGGAGCAATTGTGGAGGTTTGTGAGCTATTTCGGTAGTTTGCAGGAGTTGCAATGACACTGTGAGTTCTCAAAGGCAAACACGCGAAAAAAGAAAAAAGAGGGGTAATTAGGCTTTTATAGGAAAACGGTTAATTTTGGCGGGTTTTCACTAATGGATGAACAGTGGCGGTTTTCGATTGGAAAGGGGAAGCGGTTTGGGAGGTCCATCGCATCGCTTTTGTGGTGTGGGCGGTATTCAGAAGGGGCCAACCGATACCATTCAGCGCTTGACACGTAGCATCAGGGGCCAAGGGAAAAACCGCCTCATCAGGTAGGTAAAGGGTAGACATCGGGTCGGCCTGATATGGATGAGAAGCGTTGGAGGTAAAGGAGGGACAATCAACGATGGTTAGGAGATGGGAGTTGCACGGTGATTTAACCATAAAGTTTTCGGGAGGGCCCATAGGTCTAATCACAGCGGTAGTAGATTATCTTAACCTTTAATCTCATTGGGGCACTCTAATGTGGGATTAAGGGCTAAGGCGGGGTTATTAATATATTTTTGTGGGATATGGGTAGTAATATAGTTTATAATTAAACTAAGGGGTGGGGTTAATTTATACACAAGAATTAAATATATATGGGAAATTGGGTTTTTCAGGGATTTTTGTATATATTAATAAAAGTTAATATGAAGTGAAATGAGCTGGGGGGGTTTCTTGACTTAGGATAAATGTTACATGGTGGGTTTTTTAACATAGAACATGTTTATTATGGGTTTTCCCTAGGCAAAAGACTTAGCCTTTAGGACAAGGGTTTTTGTTGGGGGGGTGAATGAATTGCAAGGGGTTTTTAACACCTTTGTTTCTTAAGTCATCAAGCTAAGGGTCCGGTCCCTCCAGAAGTCAGAGAAATTCTTTGAGCCTCTTTGACTTAAGGAACTAAAGATATTAATCTTTTATTATGAAGGGGATGTTAATGAGTGATGTAGGGGTTAAGATTAAAGATAGGGATGTTAAATGAATCATGTTGTGAGCCATTGTCTTTGCTTATGTACCACTTATGCCTATTTAAAATATGCATTTGGAAAAATATCATAAGTGCCTTTCATGTAATCACAAGACATTTCTGCAACCTTTCTACTAGTTACCCACTTACTCATCGTACCATTTTCTCTTCACTTTATTTTGGGTGCATTTAGGCTAGCCCTTATCAATGTTTTTCTTTTCTTTACAAAATAAAATATCTAAGTTTAACCTTATATCATCCAAGGGCTCAGATTAAACAGTTGAGCTCCTTCTATTTACTCTACCTATCTAATTATCTACCAAGATTACACTGTTTGGTCAGATTTTATTCTATAGCTACTGAAAACATGAAATAGCCAAGTTTAAACATTTTGACTATTCATGGATTGTGGCATAAGTAACAAGCTGCACAGAATCCTTTATTAAGCATACAAAGTAAATAGTAGTGGCATTTTGACTTGCACACTTTCCATGGTCTCTTTTTTCTTTTGGGGTTCATATATTTCATTTTTTCGACCTATTTTCATTCTTTTTTGGTCCTTCGATTATTCTTTTAGGACATACCCTCTTTACATTTTTTTTTTTAATATGAAAAATATTTGCAAAAAGCAAAGGTATGTACAATATTACAAGGCTTAATCTCACTCAATAAAAATTATGATTCCTATTGGTATAGGAACCTAACAATTCTAAAAAGATCTGTATTGCAAAGGAAATACAGTCTGAAATTATAACATGCAGTGTTTTCTCTAGAATTTCTGAACCTGAACTAAGTCTTTCTTTCCCATATTTATTTAGAGAGGGGAGCAAGAAGTTACATTACAAAAAAATATCTATCTCTAGACCCAGATGTTAGGTAGACTAGTTGTATAAGTCGTGAATGGCTCCATGGCCAAAAACAATATTATAGAAATAAATGCCCCATTTTAAGGAGGGCATGTTATAGGACAAAACTAAGTAAATAATCAGACAAAATAGTAAATGAATGTCCCTGTGCCCATCCTATGATCGCATCAGCCTCAGGCTATAATTTATTTACAGTATGGCCCCTTGTGCTGCTTGGTCGACTCCCATCACTTTTGCTTTTACTGCAAGGTTGCCTTTTTCTGTGAAATGGGGGGTTGGGTCACTTGTAAGTGCTTGTTGTTGCATTCATGTGCTATGTAGTGAGACGAGGCTCCATATTGAGCCATTAACCTTCCTAAGTCTTGAGTACCTCCCCATTTCTTCATCATGCTCCATTAAAGTCCTTAGCTGCTGGCTCATCGGCCCATTAAAAGTCTATACTATGTTACCAGTACATTGATGTGGTAGGTGAGAGGCATTCCCTGTAAACAACACAGTCACGTAGGAACGGGATTTTTTCTTTAAAACGGGTGAAAATAGGCATTTTTTTGGATTTCCCCTTTAGCCCCCCTTATCGTAGCCCTTCTTGTGCTTTTCCTCATATGACCAGGAGTTGGGACTAGGGGTTGAGCCCTTGGGCGGTAAGGCCCTCGAACCCATGTTTGGAGGCCTTTTCCTTTGTTATCGATTTCTCCTGCATATCGGCGTTGAATGCACTTTTTGTTAAGTTTTCTCCCTGGACAAATGCAATCGACGATACACAGGATTGGACCCACCAAAAGATATCACAACTGTGGAGAGGGGGGGAATCTTCACCTTTTTCTTTAGAACATGCCAATAGTCCAGACACGAGATATTTATAGACCTTTCCGTAATAATTTATCGCATCCGGAGAGGAGTCTTGCACATCGCAATTGCACTATGTCAATGTCTTAAGCTTTTGTCTTTCTCCATAGTGTGGGTCGATAGTCTGGATGCGAGATCGTTATAAACCACAACGTAATACTTTATCGCGTTTGGGGGGTTCCTGCATATCGTAGTCGCTGGCTCCATCGTCTTTAGCTTTTCCTGTCAGCTACTGCGATCGTCAATCTGCAGGGTGACGTCATTGTTGCTACGTCTCACCCTATGAGTGGTGACACATGGCACCCAGAAATGGTCCCATATCACCCCTGAAAACATTGAAACAGGATGACACATGTCATCAACCATACTACCACATCACTACTAATGTCAGATGCTCTGTTAGCTCTGAAGACCAATCACATGCCGCCACATAGCCCCTTGGAGGAGCGAGAAAATGTTCCGCCCGACCCTATTTTTCGCATGGGTTTCCTTTGTAAAATGATCTCAACCTTCCTTGGTGATTTTACACAATATCACAGAATCACACCCCGCAAGGTTTTAGAGTGGTAGCCCCTTTGTTCCGCCGATTTTCAATGCCACATGGAAGAGAGAGAAAGGGGAGACCCGACCCTAGTTTTGTTGGCCTTTTCCTTTGTAAACTGTTTTCTCGGCCCCCGATGATGTTACACAAAATTTGAAAATTGGTGGTTTGTAGGTCTTTGAAGTTTTAGAACCTGCCGATAGGTCGAACTACAGGACTATTGTGATGCGGGGTCATCGTTATGCAGGATTGAGCCACATGGAGGAGAGAGAAAAAGGGAGGCCTGGCCCCTATTTTCCCATTATTTTGTTTGTTAACACTTTCCCACCCCTCCCTGGTGGTGTAACATAATATCGCAGTATCGGCTGCCGCACGGTATTTTAAGAACCCACTGATCTGCGAGACTGTTGGGTCACCAACATGCGGGACTGCGGGAATTGCAGGGTCACTGGGATGCGGGATTGTGAGAATGTCGGGATTGCTGGAATATCTGGACTGCGATATGCCAATATTCGATAAAAGGTGTTCCTGGACACGTCGACTGCCGATATTCGATATAGGAGATCAACGATTGAAAATTTTCATTATGTCATTATTCCTTACCTACTGACCTTTATCGATGGCTAATTTGCAATTGCGATGAACCCCCCGATCCTCCAATTGCGGTTTTCCTCCACACTTAGTCATTTTCTTTGTTTTCCGGGCCTTTTCCAAGGTAAACTTCAAAATGCCTTAACTTCTGCTCCAAGAGTTTGTTTTCAGACTTCCATGTACCATTGGAAATCTCCTTCTGCGTACTACACAATGAAGAGGGTCTAATTTGGTTCTGATAGATTTTGTGGCCTAGGACAGAGGCTCTTAACCTCACTACTCTTGGCCAACCTTGACCAATTGAAACCCACGATGTAGTGAGTGACAACACATTGCATAGGCCCAATGGCATGACTAACCACATATATAAACCTTTTCTAGTTTTAAAGGTGGTCTTCTAGGTATCTTCTTCTCTTACTCAAACCTAGTGATATATATGCTTTGATTCCAACTTATTGAAGCACATTTCTTGATGCAATTGATCCAATATTGGGTAGGGGGTACCTATTCATGAGTGTGACTTTTTTCAACGCACTATAATCTATACACATCTTCCAAGTCCGATCATTCATTAGCACCATGATGATTGGTGACCCACATGGTGATGTACTTGGTCAAATGACACCCTGCTCCAGTAGTTATTGTAACTATTTCTTCACCTCACTTGTTTGTATAACAAACTTCATGTACAACCGAATGTTTCGAAATTGGGAGTCTATAAATAGTTGGATTTATTGCTCCACTTCCCTATTAGGTGGTAACCCTTTAGGCTCTCGGAACACATCCCTGTATGCTTGTAGCAATTTTTCTATTTCTTAGTACGCCTCCACCAAAGATTCCTTGTGTCTTACTGACACTTCTACATATCTCTTTTATCTTAAAAATAATAAAGCATACTTCTTGTTGGAACTTATCAATTTCTTGGCTTGGTTGGAACTTATAGGCGAGATTTTTTACTTGGCTTTGTGCGCATTAATGGTGAATGATTTTCCATCCTTGATGGGTTAGTACTGCTTATATCTCCTCATGAATATTACATCTTGCATGTACATTTAGGAACTCCGAAACATTACTTCACATACATCAAGGGGAACCACATCTAGTTCTACTTCATTAATAAAATCAACATTGATGGAAAATCTAATTTTGCATTATTTCGTTACCTTCAACTATGCATCCTTATTTACCCCATCCCAGTGGATATGGGCTTATGTTATCACAAACTTCCAATCCTAGTTTCTTGACCATATCTACTGCAAAGATATTCACTTGCAATCCTGTGTCAAATAGAGCATCAATCATGGTATTCTTGACCTATATCTTTATATGGAAAAGTTTGGTCTTTTTTTCTCTTCTTGTTACTAAAGGATACTTAGATTCACATCATTCTACACTAATGTACAAACAATCTTCTCATCCATGTTCGAGATGATTCCAACTTGGTTTCTCGAATCAATGACCATGAGATTCTTCTTATTATTGTATTCCTTTTTGTTCTTTGGATTATGTTGTGGATGCAACTTCCAACACTTCTCCTTTGTATGGCGATCAATGTTGTAGTGGTTGTTGGGATCTTTGCACTAATGTGTTATGGCTATCGTCATTTTATCCTATCTCTATTTTTTTTTTTCTTCGCCTCCGTAGAAGCATCCTATTGCTCCTTCTACTTCAATCCACTTGATTTCACTTTATTTAGACCTATTTTCTCTAGGTATTATGCCTTTACACAAGAATCATCCACCAATTTGGGCATAAGAAACGTCACTTGTTCTTGTAGATGGAGATGTATACCCCCCAAATACTTGAAGAGTACATTCGGGTTATTTGTGGAGATACCTAACATTGTGGCCATATTTTTGAACTATTTGGTGTTCTCCTGCACACTTTGCCCCAAATTTTTCCTGAAGTAATGCCATTGGATCCCCTTGTCCTCTACGTATCCAATAGGGTAAAGCTATGAATTAATGAGGGTTTTGAAGTCCTTCGACTTAGTCACTAGAGGGTCTCCCTCCAACCTTTTGGATTTCCCACCTAGGGTATGCCCCCATAATTTCAGCCACACAAATGAAATCTTTTGTTCTTCCTCAATGTTGTGGACACTGAAATGAACTTCTAGATGCTACAACTAGTGATTTAAATTTAGAGTGTCGATCTCACCATGGTGTAGCTTGATATCGACCATCACTTTCATTTTGAATAGGGGCTATGATTGATTCACGACACTAAAAATGGGTTGATCATTTTTCAGGTTCTTTCTTCAGCTAGTTATCCATTTATTCTTGGTCTCGTAACCCCCCTTTTCAGTTTCCTATGCATTAGGGCCCCCATCTTCTCTGAATATCCAAAGCTTATTTCTCAGGGTTACCATGAGTTGATTAACATTGCAATTTATATTTTTGACTTGTTGTTTCAGGCACGAAAAGCTCTCCTCTACAGGATCACAAGGCTTATTCACAATTCATTGGCAAGGATTAGGGTTTTATGACTTTTGACCCAACCGATCTAGATCCCTTGCAAATATCCACAATATACCAAAATACACATGCTCTGATATTAACATGATATTTAATCTGTCATGGATATTCCCATAGATAGTTCATCACAATAGATCTTATAAAATTATATTTAAATTCTTAAATTCTACACTAATACAGTTTTGTTAGATTTCTAGATCTATAGATTTACTGTTAAGTGTATGAATGTGAACTAAAATTATGCAAGAAACAGAAAAAGACAAAATAGAATCTCAAAAACACATTTGACACAAGATATGACCCGAGAAACCTTTTCGGGAGAAAAACCCAGATGGAAGGTGAGGACACTCCATTTTCTTTCTCTGAATGGAAATATGGTTTTGGGTACAAAGAAGTATGTCCTGTGGCTCGTGGGTTGCTACAATACAAAAATACTCTCCATGTTCTCTACCTCCTATCCCTCCTAGATATGTTTTCTCAACTATGGAACAAATTCACTTGGAAAAATGGAACCCCATTTTCTATTAGTGGCCTGCTTATAACACAACCTAACAACATACTGGTGGTTAGGTTTGACTACCTCAACTCTTAAATATAGTTACAATATAGAATTTTCTAAATTCTTCTACATCATAATCATGTGGCTAGCCTCATTTTCATCAATAATGGGGCCTGGCATGGCATCCTCTTGAATTATGATAGTAAAAATAAGAAGGTTGACTTATGAATGGCGTAACTTTCATATATGGACTCTCATAGACACAATTCTTGCCCCATTGGAAAGTTATTTGGGTGTAGAATAGGAAAAAATGGTTTTTTGCTAAACCAACAATTTTTTCCCCACAAAAAACTTCATTTGATGCCTCAAAATGCTCCCAGAAGGTTTTAGACCCCATTTTTCCAAACTGGGCCTTGCTAGTAAAAATGGTCCTATGAGCTTATTCCTCCACTTTTTTCACCCTTGAAGCATTGACATGAACAAAAAAAAATGTAACGATCCAATCTGGATCACAACTCCTCATCTATGGAGGATATTGACCCCAAAAGAATTTTACTGAATGAGGTGAGGAAATTTTTCCTCCACCTTCTCCTGGGTGTACCATTTATCTTTGCCTAAAAGTTGTCCTTTCAACCCAATCTATCAAAGTTCATGCTTCCCTTGTATTTTAGTTATGCACCTCTTCTGCAAAACTCTATCTTCTATCAACTATGCCTTAGTATTTGGTGTCAAATTATCCACAAAAGGTAGGACTTATTCCTCTTCCTAATCTAGCATGGAGGGATCGTAGAGTTTCAAATTTTCTACATTCAAAACTTATTAGATGTGCATATATGGTGGTAAACTGATTTGATCGTCATTATGACCCACCTTTTCCAGCATCTTAAAAGGATTATATCTTAGAGCCTTGATTTTCTTACCAGGCCCCTATAGTCTTATTCAATTGTAGTCATAATTTATCTCGCACCTTGAAGGATTTTTTTTGTTCTATGCTGATCATGCTTGGTATTATATTTCTCCAGTGACTTCTACAATGTCCCTTGTACACATATATGGATCTACCTGATCTTATCTACAAAAAATGTTATCCCTCAAGTTGTCTCCTGTAAGATATTCCCTTACTCCTCATTGCTTCCCATATGCAATGTCCAAAGGTGAAGGCGAAAAATATCCAAAACAGGTTTCAAATGGGGGCTTTCCTTTAGAAGTTTGGAATGCTTTATTTTAATAATGTTGTATATATACCATATTTTCATCCTAGTTCTTCAAATTCTTTTAGTTGTATCCACTCAGAAGATGCACCAAAGTCTTATTGACTACTTTTTCCTGCCTATCAGTCTGTGGATGGAATGTTGTAGATATATTCAACATTGTGTGCATCTTCTCCCATAATGTAGTCCAAAATATCCTAAGAAATCTTGTGTCCCCCTCTGAAACGATGCTTCTTGATATCCCAACATGCACCCAGGTCTATCCAAAGAACAAGTTTGTTACTTCTTTCCCACTAATGGTATTTTTATAGGGCAACAGAGCACACATCTTTTTGAACATTTCAACTACCACAAACAAGTAGTCATGTCCCTTCCGACTTGTTTGTAAACCTCCCACAAAGTCCATTGAAATTCTTTCCCAAGGATGAGTGGGTGCACATAAGGGATGATATATACCCTATTTCCTATTGCTATGCTTGTTTGGTATAATAAAGCATGTATTGTCTTGTGAACCTAGATACTTGTTCTTATATCTTAGGAAAATACACATATCTCTGCAAGTTGACCATGGGCTTCCCTACACCATAATGAGTTGTAGTCTTGGAGGTGCCAGCCTCTCTAATTAGTTACAATCGCTCACCTTTAGGAACACATAAATTATCCAACCTATAGAGTAACCCATTATGGATATGGTAGTCATTGGTGTTGTCACCATCGTGCACATGACTCTGACTCTCCAACTGCTGATACACCTCCTTGAAGTCCCCATCCTCTGAATATGTCTCTTTATATGCATCATGTGTGAATGGCTCCATGTGGATTAGAGTTCCCAAAGATATGATATTTTATTTGGGTGGCCTTGAAAGCATGTCAACCAACTTGTTTATGCCACTCTTCTTATACCTAATCACTAAATGAAATTGTTTTACAAACCTTATCCACTTGCAATTCCTAGTTTGTTGCAGCTTACTTGGGACTGCAGGTATTGTAGTGGTTGGGGATTTATTTATATTAATGACCCATTTCCCATTAGATAGTGAATCCACTTCTTCATAGCTTGCACTAGAGCATATAGCTCCTTTTCGTAGGTAGGATAGTTAGAACTCCCATGAAATACTTCAGAATGGTAGCATAAAGGCCTTCCTCCCTATAAAAAGACCTCTCCTATAACATACCCATTCGCATCTATATCCACTTCAAAGGGCTATTTAAATTTTCATAATACCAGAACTAGTGCTTGACTCATGTTCTTCTTTAGCTCCTCAAAAGATTTCTATTGACCCTTTACCCACTGGAAACTCTTGCCACTTAATTTTATGGCGCGGAATGGTGCTATACCCAATAAATATGAGGCTATGAATTTCCTTAGGTACTATGCTACCCCAATGAAAATCTCGACCTCAAAAAAATTAGTAAGCACTAACCATTTCATCATGGTCTCCATCATGGTGGGATCTATCTTCAACTCTCCTCCACTTATCACATACCTGAGATACACCAAATATTGTTGTGCAAACTCACACTTCTTGAGATTTTCTAGAAGTTTGTGATTATTTAATGTCTCCAACACCTACATTAAATGTGAGATGTGCTCCTCCCATATAGCACTTTATACCAGTATATAAACCAAATAAACAATAACAAATGAATCTATAAAAGGGCACGATACGCCATTCATCATTCTCATAAACGTAGTTGGTGCATTCCATACACCAAATGGCATCATTAACTACTCATAGAAACCTTGTTTGGTTTTGATGGAAGTCTTCCACATATCTTCAGCTCCCTAGTGTACCATTTAGCTTTTTCTAGAAGTCTTCCTTTCAACCCCAATCTGCCAAAGGTCATTTTACCCTTGTCTTGTAGTTCTCAACTCTTCTACAAAACTATATCTTCTGTCAAATCTGGTGGAGCATCTGGTGCGAAATCCTCCACATATGGTAGAACATATTCCTCTTCCTAATCTAGCATGGAGGGATCATAGAGTTTCAAATTCTCTACATTCACAACTGAGAAAATGTGCATATATGGTCATAATTTGAGATGATAGGCATTATCACCCTCCTTTTTTAGTATCTCAAATGGACCATGCCTCAGATCCTTTATTTTCTTACCAGGCCCCTGTAGCCTCTCCTTATTCAATTTTAGCAATACTTTGTCTCCCACCTTAAATGATTTCTTTGTTCTATGTTGATAATGTCTAGCCTTATATTTATTTTATGACTTCCACAATGTATATTATACCTGTATATTGATCTTCCTTATATTATCCATATTTTTTTCAACCCTTAAGGAATATCTTGTAAGAACTTCCCTTGCTCCACCTTACTACCCATATGCAATGTCCAAAGGTGAATGTGGAAAATGTCAAAAACAGGTTTCAAAAGGGGACTTTTCTATAGAAGTGTAGACTGCTCTATTTTAAGAATGTTGTATATACACAAAATTTTCATCCCATGTCTTTGGATGCTTCTAGTTATATCCCCTCAGAAGTTGCACCAAATTCCTATTAACTACTTCTTTCTTCCCATTTTTATGTGGATGGAATGTTGTAGATATCTTCAACTTTTTGTTCATTTTCTTGCATAATGTAGTCCAGATTGCATTGAGAAATCTTATAACTCTATTTAAAATGTGTTCCTTAGTATCCCAAAGTGAACCCGAACTTGTTCCAAGAACAAGTTTGTTTCTTCTTTCCCACTGATAGTCTTTTACAGGGTATCAAAACACACATCTTGTTGAACCTTTCAACTACCATAAACATGTAGTCATGTCCCTTCATGTTTGTTTGTAAACCTCTCACAAAGTCCTTGGAAATTCTTTCTCAAGGACGAGTGGGTATAGGTAAGCGATGATATAGTCCATGTTTCCTATCACTAGTCTTGTAAAGCATGCATCCCCTTATGAACCTAGCTACATGTTCTCACATCTTGAGCCAATACACATACGTATACGAGTTGGCCATGGTATTCCCTACACCAAATTTCCCTACAACCTTGGAGGTGTGAGCCTCTCTAATCAGCTACAATTGCTCACATTTAGGAACACATACCTTATCCATCTTGTAACATAACCGATCTTGGAGATGGCATTCAATGGTTTTTTCGCCATTGCGGACATGAATTTGACTTTGCAACTGTTGGTAAACCTCCTTGAATTCATCATCCTCTGAATATGCATCTTCGTATGCATCATGGGTCATTGGCTCCATGTGCAACAAACTTCCTAAAGCTGTGATCTTTGATGTGGGTGGTGTTGTAGGGAAAAGTATCCGACTCGGATGACCCTATCCCTACTCTAAAGGTGACAGTCTTTAGCAACAACTGAAAGTAAAGCTTTAATGTTTTCCTTTATGAAAGTACAGAGAGAAGGAAGAAAAGATTAACCAACCGGTGTCTTTCGCTTTTGTCGATCCTTATCCTCTCTCTTTGTCTCTTGTTCCCAGCTCCTTGCTCCCTTTGCCGGTCCAGCTACACACAGATCCTGCACAACAGAGAGAAGAAAACTACAAGATACATGTACTCATAACTGATGCATGGATTAGAGTGAATCAAATATACAAGTAAATACAATACATCAATGCAATACAAGTATATAGGAGAACATTCAAAGCTTTATTGATAAAAGTAACAGGGTTCTGAGAAGGTTACAACCCTCAATGGCTCCAATCCAGCAGCACCTCCCCAGCAGCAAGAAGTCTCCTCTTCACCTCTGGAAAAACAATCACCCAATAGCTCTAACTGTAAACCAACAGCACTTCCTTACTTTGCACAAAATTCCAGCCTCTTTAGACCTCATAGAAGAGCTCTATATATAGGAGAGAAGAAGAAAGGATGAGTCAGCTTGAGACTGACATAAAGCTGCCTTGTGTCCTCTCCCTCTTCAGTTAAACTTCAGTTCTTGAGTCCACTTGGAGATCCTTGCTTACACATGGAGATCAAGTACCTCTTACTCATCACAGGGCGAATCCCATGAACCAAGTGTCAGTTTGGAAGCTTCCTGGGCAATTGACACCTTGCAGAATGACTGTGCCACTTGGCCAATCTCGCCCAGCGCAGGTAGCCTTCATTAGATTTGACTTTCAGCGCAGGTACAAGGAGGAGCAGTTGCATTCCAGCGCAGATGCTCAGTGGAGCAGCTGACATGATCCAAAAATAGCCTGTTTTTGAGTGTTTTCAGGTGGAGAACTGATGGGAAGTGCTGTGGTTTGCTGACCTTGTTCTTCTAGGGGTAAGAACAACATGTTTAGGGACTGAGGATCCCTGTAATTATCGACATTTCATGCTCCATGTTACGAGGCACAAAAATGTCTATAACAGTTGCCCCCTAAAGTATGAGGCCGTTTATCGGGTGAAATGCTTTATCCAGAGGGTCCGAAGTTCATTCAAGTGCTGAGAGGTGCCCTGTAATACAATACAATACAATACATTAATTTTCATTCTGTTTTCATGATCTAGCTGAGGCGGGCATTCCCATGCTCAGCTTTATAAATACATTTTGGTACATAGAACAGACGATCGTCTGATGGTAGACTGATAATTTTCTGCTGAAATTATCATCCTTTGAGTAGGATGATCATCTGCTGCAATGATGTACATGACAGATGTTTTTATATTTCCTGAATATGTATCGCAGCCCGGATGGATGAAACTAGATCCGGGGTCTTCAAACTCGTTCGATCTTCACTCTAAGTACAAGTCGATCCATGTGAGAATTTCGCTGAAGTCGAACATGGAAAGACATCGCTTGATTACCGGTCAATGATGAAAACCGTTAACAAGCGCGAGAGGAATCACCGATAATGATAATGACCCTCAAGGTACTGCAGTACAATTCACGTGGCGTGAATAAAGGACTTGGCGTCGAACGCCACGCAAAATCTTCTGGTCGAAGGTCATTGATGTATACCTGTCGCCGGAAGTGAGAAACTTGCCATTGAGGCATGCAAGCTTCAAAGTACTGATGGGGTTGTTCCTAGATCAACTTCTTGGATAATGAGCTGAAGTCGACAAGAAGCGATCCGTCAAAGGAGGGCCTTAATGAATCCCACATCAATGACACGGAACGGAGCTAATGATTTTAGTGGAGGTGAAAACAAACTGTGATATATGATTCAGGGTGGCGATCATGAATGGATGAAGGATAATGTATGGCAATGGATGGGACACGGTTGACACTTTCAGAATGACCCCTCTTGAACATATAACGACACTGATGCGATGGATCGGTAGCATTACCCCAAATGTGGATGGTTTGGCGAGGACCATGGTGACGAGACCGGTGAATGAAACAACCCAACCCGATGTGGTACGGAGGAAAAGTGTCATGTTCAAGAGCGACTTGCTACCATTAAACTTTGATGTTCTCCCAATTTTTCCCCAGTCATTTCTGACCAGTACCTCTTTATTTTTGTCAAGCTTGAGGAGGATAACATATGCTTGTTCTATAACCTGCCCTTCGGGCAAGCCCATCGCTAAGATTTAACGAGTTTAGCGATAGGGAAACTCGTTCTCGTCTAAAGACAAGTTTGTCGCTATTTAATCATTTTAACGAGTCTAACGACAATGAAAACTCGGTCCTTTTCATTTTTAGAGAGTCTGAAAAGGTACAGAAAGTTAACTCCATAATTCCTTTTTCGTCATCTAATCCCTTAAGTCCGAAAAAGTATAAAACAATACAGAAGGGATGAGTTTTCGATTGCTTTAACGAGCCGAACAAAACAAGCGCTCGATCTTTTTGTGCAATAATCCCTCAGGTCCAAAAAGATTAAAATCTAGAGGAGGGATAGCGTTCCGGTCGTTTAACGAGCTGGAAGGCCAAAACTCGGCAAACTTTTCATATTTTACGAGTCAGTGAAAAGAGCTCAAAGAAGACTCGTCTTTTGAGGAACGAGTGATAAACAGGGATAGCAACTGATTCCAGGTACAGGTTGGAATTTTCCAATCACGGCAGTGTCACAAGGATGGCTAGGTGAAATCACTCTTCGCAGCTGTTTCTCAAAAGAGGTAAACACACAAATGGAGGTGAATGATCGGCCAAATGAACAGTGGAGGTGACGGTGCACAAACACGACCAAGGCTTTTATGGCTGATGAATTTACGATCTCAAAAGGTTATTTACCGGTTCGTTTTTTCTGAATGAGCTTGAACTCTGAAGGAAAGCCTGCTCATAAACTTATGTTTATTTTTTAACGAGCATGAACTATGTGCTAAAACTGCTCGGATCTTGCGTTTATTTTTTAACGAGCATGAACTATGTGCTAAAACTGCTCGATATACCAGTCATAATAAGAACGCCTCCTGTGAGATAGCTATTTTTTAAGGAGCTTTATCTCACGAAGCTATGCTCCAATTTTGGCAAGTTTTTACCTTTGCCCCACAGGCTTTCTTCATGCAAGGTCGGAAACGGCTAATCCTACGAGTTTAAAGGGTTAGACCTACAGGTTTAAAGGGAGGACCTAAAAATTTAAAAAATAAATAGTCGTCCCTTGCTTACATTCCAAAAGTTTGCATGCCCCCAGGCGTAGGACAGAATTTCGAGGCTGCCCCTCCTCTCCCCTACTTCTGCTTTTCTTTGGGTGTTCACAGTTACTTGTCATCTTGCCAATCTAATGTTAACGATACTAGTCTTCTCGTTATTTTAGGGGGTCTTATGCGGTACTCAGGCTTCCCGTCGGCCCAACTTTTAACGAACAGCTATTTGTGACAAGAGAAGAACACTACTCAAAGACAAAACATTGGTATTATTGAGGGAGGCTTGCCTCTTTCTTATTATCCGAAGAGGGTTCTATTTGCTGCCGCAAATCAATCTCTTTCTTCGGCGATGTCTATTATCAGGTTACTAAAGATGGCGACCACCTGTTGCAGCAATAGAATCTCTTTCTTTGGAGGCTGCCCCTACTTATCCTTCAAAACATATGTTTTAATGGGTGAGGCTTGTCTTCAAAGATGGTTACTACTTGCTACCGCAAATGGTCCCCTTCCTCGGTATCCTGATTATTTAGACAAGGGGAGCGAGAAGCTGATTATCTCACTCACATAACTTTGACAAAAGAATATTATTCTAGAACAACCCCTCTTCCACCGCCGGACGGGGTACGGACTAGTCTATTCTTCTACGGAAATTCTTCCTTACACCCAGGGTTTCTTCTGCCCGAAGCAGACCAGGGTGCATGCCCCCTGGGTTCCAGTCTTTCTTTCCGAATCACTCGCACTCATCGGGAAGGAGGACTGGGGGTGGAGGCGAATCTTGAGTGAACAGACCATTTAGGAATGGTATTTGACTATTTGCGATGTGAGATCCCGGAAACGAAAGTTGGTCTACGAGCTTGACCACCCTTCCTTCGTGTGGAAAACACATTACTCTAAAGAGTGAGGAGACTATCGCTCCCATGCAATAAATATAGTCGCGTCTAAGGAGTAGGTTATAATCCAAGGGTCCTTGGACGACCATCACGTTCAAATTAACGGTCTTCCCTTTCAACGTGACAGGCACATTGGGGAGGATTCCTAATGGTCGACTGGTTCCTTTATCAAAACCTGAGAGATTTCTTAACTCAGGTAAAAGCGCCGGGGAACCCAGTGCTTTCCAAGCAACAGAGGAAAGGATACTCACAGACGCCCCTTCATCAATGATAGTACCAGCCATGATCATTCTATAGATCTGGACAATGATTCTGAATGGTACACTGGCTGGTAACCGGGGTCTGCCTAGCTGATTCCAATCAAAGGATACAACCAGGTTGCTTGGTGGTGGGACCGAATATACGGCCGGATATGACCCTGATGATGTTCCTTCCTGCGATAAAGGAATGGGCGCATTGCCCTGACGCTCATCAGAGTCGGTGCTGATGAAAACAACCCGGATGGTGTCATCCTTATTCTCTTCAGTGAGGGTGTCGCATGAAGATGACTCTTCGGCGACGGTGTCATTTGAAGATGAAACTTCTGAAGGTAGAACCGGGTCAACTGCCGTATCGACCTTTGGACTTTCGTCTGGTCTGGATTCAGTAGGTTCATTTTCAGTGACTGACGCTTCAGCTGACCACTTGAGCGGGCCAGCTGTATTTTCAACTATCGAGGGATTAGGCACGAGTTTTTGGTATCCAGGAGGAAGTCGTAACGGTGATACCGGACGATCTTCCAAAACTCTCTTGGCCTCATCTAAGAATGGACATTCGTGGATGGCATGCTTGCCTTCACACAATACACAGGGTGATCTTGGTCTCCCTTTTCGTCCTTCACTCTCGCTAGTTGATGGACTGCAATCAACATGACTTCCAGAGGTTGATGCTACCGGATTGTGCAACCTGGGGGACCAGTCCCTTAGTATCCGGGGAATACAAGGACAATCACGATGGAAGTGGGTCCCTTTGCAAATGACACATGGCGATTTAGGCCCGGTCGGTGCAGTGTGTGGGTTTTTGTCAGCTGCCTTTTGCTTGCCCCCAGTCGCCTTCGCCATAGGCCCCTTCTGCTTCTTTTCTCTCTTCTTCTTTTCCTTCTTCTCCTTGGGAGGCTGACTTTTGCCAGCTCCACCTTGCGAAGAGGAAGGATCAGAGGAAGTATTGTAAGAAGTGGAAGGCTGGTGGGTAGTTCTAGACTGCTCTGACTGTTGATTCGACTGCTCAGGATTAGTGGCGATCTGGACTACATTAGTTGAAAAGAGCCATACAGGTAGGCCAATTGTCAATCCTGGAAGTGACAATGTTGCCATATGAGGTGCACCAACATCTCCCCAAGAGGAGAAGGGATTTGGACTTCCGCCAAGGTTGCTTCCTTGGTTGGTGGGCTCCATACTTTTCAACTGAAAGATCAACGTGGGAATAACAGGTGATTAAAATAAATTTTATTAACGACGCTTTTAGACACAA
Source organism: Pinus tabuliformis (assembly GCA_031772625.1). NCBI lineage: Eukaryota > Viridiplantae > Streptophyta > Pinopsida > Pinales > Pinaceae > Pinus > Pinus tabuliformis. Next base: position 359,753,778 of record CM062811.1, on the reverse strand, counting down.
ACTTGCTTTTTCATGTTTTAAGAGTCGAGAAAAAGCTAAAGATGACTCTAGTCGCCTTCGATGTTTTAACGAGCCCGAAGTGACAAATGCTCGGTTGGACTTTTTCAGTTATAGAGTTTGAAAAAGGCCAAAAGAAACTGCTCTGGAGATCTAGGCAGAGGGTGTGCCAAACCTTTCGCGAAACCACAGAATACGTTTTACGGTACGGGTGGTCGATCTTCGTGAATGCTGTGTTCACTGCATCGCGATCAGTAGGGCGGCCGACACGGCTTCCTAAGGATAAAGGATAAATGCCTATAGGGGTCTCCCAATATACGCGACGGTACGCGGGAGCACAAGTCCGTATTAGTGCCACCGACTCTCAGGAGGAATCACCCACCTTCGTAGAGATCGACAGTCACTATGTTTAACGACGCCGGAACACGTCTCTACCTAGACCTCTAGATGTTTGCGTTATGTTACAAAGCGTTGTTATGTAAATTGGGTTTATTTTAATGTTGATCTTGCTTAGCAGTTTGCCTTTAAGGATCACCACGAGATGTATATATACAACTTCCTAAATGCAATCTAAGATGAGAAGCAAAACTTTTCAATCTTTCAACTTTGAAAACCTTAATCTACTGAGGGAAAAGAAAGACACAACTTTTCGCACAGATCATAGAACACACACTAAAATGCAAATTTTCCTAAATCGTCAAGCACACAGTCAAATGCAAAATGCACAATGCAGATATTTCTTTTCGTTATCCTTAATGTTGATGTAAGACAAAAAGGAAACTGTTGTATAACTTTGAATCTAATTTCGAGCGAAAGTAAACAAGCTTGTCCAAAATCAAAAGACACCTTAAGATCGACTTGTTTAGACACTGGAAATGTATAGATTCAAACCATAAAATGAAAAACAAACAAACTCAAACAGCCATGAACAGTAATAAAACTAGCTCTTAAGATCACAAAGACACTTTTACGATTCAGGATCTAAGAGGCCACAGCTATACTGGTTTGCTTTTCACAATGGGAAACTGTAACTGAAGCAAGAAATACTGAAAGAACAATCACAGTTTCATCACACAACTGAGGCGGAATAATGTCAAGGAAAGTTGGTTTACAGCAAGTACAAATGACAAGCAATCAGCAGCAAAATAACAGTGAAAACAGGGCTAAGACACAGTGGGAAACCTCAGGAAGACATAGCCTAACTGGATCAGCGCAGGCTCTGGTCTGTCAAATTGACTCTCAGCGCAGTTCCCAAAGGGAGTACCTGCGCTGGAATGCAGACTGCCTGTGGACAGCCTGCACTGAGACACGAGAGTTGCGTTTACAAGGATTTCCGGGTCATAAAAAGCTCAAAAATGCACTGTTTTTGCTGAAATAAAAAGCTATAGGTCAAGTACAAGCTAAGGGATGATCAAGAGGATGAAAAGCTATCACAAAGAGTACAAGAGTCTTTTGTAGATCAGCTCTTCAAATCATGAATCTGCTCAAAAATGAGCAAGAGTAGCAGCCCCTCTACTTCGCTTTTGATATAGTCAAAAGCTTTTCGATTAGGTACTCTTTGGTTCAGGAAATGAATAGCAAAGATACTACAAACACCAACAAGATACTAGGCTCCCCAGCGGAGTCGCCAGTTTGTTGTGGGGAAAAGTATCCGACTCGGATGACCCTATCCCTACTCTAAAGGTGACAGTCTTTAGCAACAACTGAAAGTAAAGCTTTAATGTTTTCCTTTATGAAAGTACAGAGAGAAGGAAGAAAAGATTAACCAACCGGTGTCTTTCGCTTTTGTCGATCCTTATCCTCTCTCTTTGTCTCTTGTTCCCAGCTCCTTGCTCCCTTTGCCGGTCCAGCTACACACAGATCCTGCACAACAGAGAGAAGAAAACTACAAGATACATGTACTCATAACTGATGCATGGATTAGAGTGAATCAAATATACAAGTAAATACAATACATCAATGCAATACAAGTATATAGGAGAACATTCAAAGCTTTATTGATAAAAGTAACAGGGTTCTGAGAAGGTTACAACCCTCAATGGCTCCAATCCAGCAGCACCTCCCCAGCAGCAAGAAGTCTCCTCTTCACCTCTGGAAAAACAATCACCCAATAGCTCTAACTGTAAACCAACAGCACTTCCTTACTTTGCACAAAATTCCAGCCTCTTTAGACCTCATAGAAGAGCTCTATATATAGGAGAGAAGAAGAAAGGATGAGTCAGCTTGAGACTGACATAAAGCTGCCTTGTGTCCTCTCCCTCTTCAGTTAAACTTCAGTTCTTGAGTCCACTTGGAGATCCTTGCTTACACATGGAGATCAAGTACCTCTTACTCATCACAGGGCGAATCCCATGAACCAAGTGTCAGTTTGGAAGCTTCCTGGGCAATTGACACCTTGCAGAATGACTGTGCCACTTGGCCAATCTCGCCCAGCGCAGGTAGCCTTCATTAGATTTGACTTTCAGCGCAGGTACAAGGAGGAGCAGTTGCATTCCAGCGCAGATGCTCAGTGGAGCAGCTGACATGATCCAAAAATAGCCTGTTTTTGAGTGTTTTCAGGTGGAGAACTGATGGGAAGTGCTGTGGTTTGCTGACCTTGTTCTTCTAGGGGTAAGAACAACATGTTTAGGGACTGAGGATCCCTGTAATTATCGACATTTCATGCTCCATGTTACGAGGCACAAAAATGTCTATAACAGGTGGCCTTGAACACATGCCCTCCAACTTGTTTGTGCTTCCCTTCTTGTACTTAATCATTAAATGAAACTATTGTAGAAACTTCATCCACTTGTAATACCTGGCTTGTTGTAGCTTACTCTAGGTTTGCAAGTATTGTAGTGGCCAATGATATGCGTGAATTATTGTATCCTTTCCCATTGGATAGTGCTTCCATTTATTCATAAATTGCACCAGGGCATAGAGCACCTCGTCATAGGTAAGATACATAAGAACTTCCCCATACTTTAGAATCGTAGCATATAAGCCTTTCTCCACACATCAAGATCGCTCCCATATCATGCCCACTGACATCTATCTCCACTTCAAAGGGATGCTACAAGTTTTGTAATGCCAAAGCTAGTGGTTGTCTGGTCTTCTTATTTAGCTCCTTGGAAGCCCTTAGCTAATCCTTTACCCACTAGAAACCCTTATCACTTGCGATTATGGCATGGAGTGGTGCTGCTACTGCTGAAAACAAGGATATGAATTTCTTCAGGTATAGTGCTTAAAAACTTTTTGGAATTAGGGTTTTATGGTTAATAAGTGTTTGGAGAATTAATACTAGTAGTAAAAATTATGAAAACTAAATATGAAGAACATGTAATACTATACTTTTCTATCTAAAATAATTTTAGAGAAAAATGATTTCTAACTATGAAAAAGTTGATGGATACCTAAAAAATGAAAACATAAAAAAATAATGAAAACTGTTACCCATATTCACATTTTTACACCCCAATGAAACAACCTAAAATGGATTAGTAGGAACTATCCATTTCATGATGGCCTCCATCTTGGTGAGATCTATATCTAGCTTGCCTCCACCTATCAGATACCCTAGATACACCAAATATAGTTGTGCAAACTCACACTTGAGATTTTCTAACAGTTAGTTCTTCTTTAATGTCTCAAGCACATACATCGAATTTGAGATGTTCTCCTCCTAGGTATCACTATATACCAATATATCACCCAAATAAACAATAACAAATGATATATAAAAGGGAGCAGTACATCATCCATTAGTCTCATAAATGTAGTTGGTGCATTGCGTAGGCCAAATGGCATGAATAACCACTCATACAAAAATTGTCTCCTTTTTAAGGCAGACTTTCAGGTATCTTCTTCTCTAACTCGAACCTAGTGATATCGAAACATTAAGTACAACTTGGTGACGTATTTGACTTGCTATAACTGGTCTAGTGGATCATCTATCCTAGGAATTGGGTACCTATTCTTGAGCATGTTTTTTTTCAATGACTTGCAATCTATACACATCTGCTAAGTCCCATCCTTCTTTGATATAATGATGATGGGTGACGCACATGGTGATGTACTCAATCGAATGACAATTTGCTCCATTTGTTGTTGCAACTATTTCTTCACCTCACTTTCTTTTATAATAGATTGCCTTTACAGCCTAACTGTTATAGACATTTTTGTGCCTCGTAACATGGAGCATGAAATGTCGATAATTACAGGGATCCTCAGTCCCTAAACATGTTGTTCTTACCCCTAGAAGAACAAGGTCAGCAAACCACAGCACTTCCCATCAGTTCTCCACCTGAAAACACTCAAAAACAGGCTATTTTTGGATCATGTCAGCTGCTCCACTGAGCATCTGCGCTGGAATGCAACTGCTCCTCCTTGTACCTGCGCTGAAAGTCAAATCTAATGAAGGCTACCTGCGCTGGGCGAGATTGGCCAAGTGGCACAGTCATTCTGCAAGGTGTCAATTGCCCAGGAAGCTTCCAAACTGACACTTGGTTCATGGGATTCGCCCTGTGATGAGTAAGAGGTACTTGATCTCCATGTGTAAGCAAGGATCTCCAAGTGGACTCAAGAACTGAAGTTTAACTGAAGAGGGAGAGGACACAAGGCAGCTTTATGTCAGTCTCAAGCTGACTCATCCTTTCTTCTTCTCTCCTATATATAGAGCTCTTCTATGAGGTCTATGGAGGCTGGAATTTTGTGCAAAGTAAGGAAGTGCTGTTGGTTTACAGTTAGAGCTATTGGGTGATTGTTTTTCCAGAGGTGAAGAGGAGACTTCTTGCTGCTGGGGAGGTGCTGCTGGATTGGAGCCATTGATGGTTGTAACCTTCTCAGAACCCTGTTACTTTTATCAATAAAGCTTTGAATGTTCTCCTATATACTTGTATTGCATTGATGTATTGTATTTACTTGTATATTTGATTCACTCTAATCCATGCATCAGTTATGAGTACATGTATCTTGTAGTCTTCTTCTCTCTGTTGTGCAGGATCTGTGTGTAGCTGGACTGGCAAAGGGAGCAAGGAGCTGGGAACAAGAGACAAAGAGAGAGGATAAGGATCGACAAAAGCGAAAGACACCGGTTGGTTAATCTTTTCTTCCTTCTCTCTGTACTTTCATAAAGGAAAACATTAAAGCTTTACTTTCAGTTGTTGCTAAAGACTGTCACCTTTAGAGTATGGATAGGGTCATCCGAGTCGGATACTTTTCCCCACAACAAACTGGCGACTCCACTGGGGAGCCTAGTATCTTGTTGGTGTTTGTAGTATCTTTGCTATTCATTTCCTGAACCAAAGAGTACCAAATCGAAAAGCTTTTGACTATATCAAAAGCGAAGTAGAGGGGCTGCTACTCTTGCTCATTTTTGAGCAGATTCATGATTTGAAGAGCTGATCTACAAAAGACTCTTGTACTCTTTGTGATAGCTTTTCATCCTCTTGATCATCCCTTAGCTTGTACTTGACCTATAGCTTTTTATTTCAGCAAAAACAGTGCATTTTTGAGCTTTTTATGACCCGGAAATCCTTGTAAACGCAACTCTCGTGTCTCAGTGCAGGCTGTCCACAGGCAGTCTGCATTCCAGCGCAGGTACTCCCTTCGGGAACTGCGCTGAGAGTCAATTTGACAGACCAGAGCCTGCGCTGATCCAGTTAGGCTATGTCTTCCTGAGGTTTCCCACTGTGTCTGAGCCCTGTTTTCACTGTTATTTTGCTGCTGATTGCTTGTCATTGTACTTGCTGTAAGCCAACTTTCCTTGACATTATTCCGCCTCAGTTGTGTGATGAAACTGTGATTGTTCTTTCAGTATTTCTTGTTTCAGTTACAGTTTCCCATTGTGAAAAGCAAACCAGTATAGCTGTGACCTCTTAAATCCTGAACTGTAAAAGTGTCTTTGTGATCTTAAGAGCTAGTTTTATTACTGTTCATGGCTGTTTGAGTTTGTTTGTTTTTCATTTTATGGTTTGAATTCATACATTTTTAGTGTCAAAACAAGTGCTTGTAAAGCGTCTTTTCATTTTAGACAAAACTTGTTTGTTTACGCTTCAAATTGAATTCGAAAATTATACGACAATTTCCTTTTTGTCTACATCAACATTAAGGGAAAAGAAAAGAAATACATGCATCTTGCATTTGCATATTTTGATAAGTTTGCGTGACTGATCTAGGAGAAAGTGCATTAGTTTGTGCTTGGTGCTCTGTGTGGAAAGATAATATTTTTCTCTCCCCTCAGTAGTTAGGATTTTCAAAGCTAAAAAGATTATAAAGCTTGCTTATCATTTTAGCTGCATTTAGGAATTTGTACCAATACATCTCGTGGTGATCCTGAAAGACAAACTGCTAAACAAGATCAACTTAAAATATATTGAATGAATCTAAAAACGCATTGTAACATAACACTCACAATAGAGGTCTAGGTAGAGACGTGTTCCGGCGTCGTTAAACGTAGTGACTGTCGATCTCTACGAAGGTGGGTGATTCCTCCTGAGGGACGATAGCACTAATACGGACTTGTGCTCCCGCGTACCGTCGCGTATATTGGGAGACCCCTATAGGCATTTATCCTTTATCCTTAGGAAGCCGTGTCGGCCGCCCTACTAATCGCGATGCAGTGAACACAGCATTCACGAAGATCGACCACCCGTACCGTAAAACGTATTCTGTGGTTTCGCGAAAGGTTTGGCACACCCTCTGCCTAGATCTCCAGAGCAGTTTCTTTTGGCCCTTTTCAAACTCTATAACTGAAAAGGTCCGACCGAGCATTTGTCACTTCGGGCTCGTTAATACATCGAAGGCGACTAGAGTCATCTTTAGCTTTTTCTCGACTCTTAAAACATGAAAAAGCAAAGTTGTGTCTAAAAGCGTCTAATAAAATTCATTCAATACGGAAACATAATTCCCCTTTTTGTATTTTAGTTGATCAAGTAATCCGCAACCGTGGAGGAAAGTCAATTAAAACTCTGTCGTTCGGGGAGACTCGCGAGTCAACCGTCTTTGTCTCCGGAACCGAGAGTAGTACGGACGAAGCGAACTCGCTGGACCAGGTCAAAATCTCCCATTAACGTTGGAACAACAGTTCCGACAACATCTGAGATTCTGGTCACTCCTGATGTTTCTGGAATCCCTGCCTCTATTGAAGAAGTTCAACAGCAACAGAAGGGCAGTTGTACTGATCCTAGTCTGAAAACAAGTACTTGCATAATTGAACCAGTTCCATCTGAAACCGGTCCACAGAGTCTTGTTGTTCAAACAACTGTCGCTGTCGAAGCAACCCCTTCTTCGGCACCAGAAATCTTTTACGGACCTGACGGTCTTCCTCTTCCTCCTGGTCTGATTGCAATAGAGGAAATCGTAGAGGACCAGCAAGCAAATACTCCAACTCATTTTGGAGTAGGCGCCACTCTTTTTCCTTCTGCATCAGAAGTTTGTCCATCGCCACTGGAAGTTCCTGAAGAATCGTTAGGCAGTTTATTGGATAGACTTAAAATGTCTGAGCAACCGTCGACATCTAGGACTGTGCCAAATGACACAGCGATAGCAGAAGCTCCTGCTGTCACTCCAACGATGTTTGCCGGCATACCATCTGTCCCAACTAGTTCTCATCAACTAGAAGGAGTCCACCCAGGGACTATTATGACAACTTGGTCTGTTCCAGTTTGTTCTTCCGGTATAATACCCAGTAATTCTTATGTTGAAACTAGACAAATTGATCCCTTTGGGAATCAGTTTGGGCCATCCAGTCCTCAAAGGCAATCTATACCCTTGAGCTCCGGATTGTTACCGTATGGGAGGCAATATGCCCTTTCACTTCCCCTTCCGGGAGGATACCCATACGGCAGTTTTCAACAACATTCAGGTTTGACTGAAGTAACGACGAGTGGTTGGGTACCTATGTTACCCCAACAACCAAGAGTTGTATATTCCATGCAACAGTGTGTACCTATGTCTAGTATCCCGACGACGCCAGCAATTGTAACCGTGTCGCAAGTTCAATCGATGCCTGTTGTATGTCAACCCCAAGTTGTAATGCAACAGCCCATTGACCCTGCAACACAACCACAATCGCCAACTGCCGGGACGACACAGATACAAACGGGAACCATAACCCCGCATCTTGGTCCGTCGGTTAGTGTCGCACAGCAAAACATGGCTTCACAACCATGGATGGTGCAATACCAACAACCTCAGTTTCAACAGGTGTACCAGGGATCTGAGCAACAGATCTTTGCGAATAGTGGGCAACCCTATATTCAGAACGGGTTAAATCAACCACTTTACAGTGGCCAAGCCCACCAGCCGTATCAGTCATATCAACATCAGTTGCACTATGCTGGTATGCAAAGACCTACTGCTCAGGCGATTCCATCGTATCCTGGATACGCCTCGCCAAACCTGAATCAGCAGTTGCCATTCGTGGCGACTCTAGAATTACCCGATTTACATCGATTGACGAACGATCCAATCGCCTATGCCCATTGGTGGCCAGCGATTCCTCACAAACTTCCTTCGGACATTCCTAAATTCAATGGAAATCCTGGTGAAGATCCGTCGAATCATGTGATGACATTCCATCTGTGGTGTTCGTCGAATACCTTGAATGATGATTCGATAAGGCTTCGCCTTTTCCAGAGGACATTGACTGGTCCGGCGGCTAAATGGTATATTGAATTACCTAGAGCCTCGTTCGACAATTTTAGTTCCCTAGCCACGACTTTCTTAACACACTTTCAGTTACCTATAAGGTACGAAACTGGAACAGAGATCTTGACCAATTTCAAGCAGACAACGGCCACACATATATCAGTTCATATACATGAGTGGCGTCGTCGTCGCAGAATGGTAAAAACCTATGTTCCAGATCAGCTATTAGCTGAGTGGTTTATAAAGTCGCTTCTGCCTGCTATAACAGAAGATGTGGCCAAGGGAGGCGTCGAAACAGAGGAGCAAGTTATTGCTCGTGCTCAATATTTGGACTTAGTATATACTCAGTCGGGCACGCTCTATGATAAGATACCTGACGCCCCCAGACCGGAATTTTCAATCCCTCCTCCTCCCGGATCGAATAGTGACTCTCATGCCGGTGATGGCGTGATTGGAACTGCAAACGCTAAGTCGACAAGGGATTCGAATAAGAAAGCCCGTAAGACTTCGAATCAAAAAGCAAATCAAGAGATTCTTGCTTCGGAAGTAAATGCTGTATCTACGGATAAAGGCAAAAACTCCAATCAACCAGGAAGCAAGAAAAATCAAAACAAAGAGAAGAAAAAACAAGGAGATTCGTCTCCTCGAAAAACTTCTATTGGAAAAGGGAAACCACCTTCTGGGTGTCAGATATGTGAAGAGGATCATTGGACAAAAGATTGTCCGTATAAAGCCGAGTTTAAAAAATTCTTAAAGAATTCACAAACCCCAACTGTATTGACTGATCCGTTTCCCGGTCCAAGTCAAAATCTGGTTGATAATGGAGATACTTCCCGGTGCCAGGTGCTAATGGTGTCGACCTCTGAACAGCAAAATGATGCTTTGACTTCGACAAAGTGAAAAAACTGCGGGAATCCGCAGTCGTCGAACAGTAAAGGAAATGATCAACCGAGCAGTTCGACGACAACTTCGACAGAAGTTGTGCCACCATTTACTACGGGAAGCATTCCTATGATCCATGGGAACAATTGTTCTCTCCAAAATATCGGATTCATCTTCCTAAAAAACCCTCCGTCGATGGGCACTTTCGCCTTACCGCCTCCAAGTAATCTGGCAGAAATGGCTACAATGGAATATGAAACTTTCTGTTTCTAATGGATCTAAAGATTCGAGGATAGTTCTTATCTCAAGTCAACCTCGTTTAAAAAATGAAATAAAGGGGAGAGAGGATAGTTCTTAACTATGTCAACCTCATTAAAAAAATGAAACAAATCCCCTTTTCAAAATTCAAAGGTAAACCTTCATTCCAACCACCGAGTTGATTGCAATGAAGCTTGGGGGGCACCCTACTTTGACATGCGTCATTATGATGCTGGGGGCATGCATAAAATCGAGCAGTTTTACCACGGAATTTATGCTCGTTAAAAAATAGAAAAGTGTGAGCAAAAGTTTCCACCAGAGTTCAAGCTCATTAAAAAATGAACCTATCTCGGTAAATAACCATTGCGATCGTAAATTTATCAGCCTTAAAAGCCTTGGTCGTGTTTGTGCACCGTCACCTCCACTGTTCATTTGGCCGATCATTCACCTCCATTTGTGTGTTTACCTCTTTTGAGAAACAGCTGCGAAGAGTGATTTCACCTAGCCATCCTTGTGACACTGCCGTGATTGGAAAGTTCCAACCTGTACCTGGAATCTGCTGCTATCCCTGTTTATCACTCGTTCCTCAAAAGACGAGTCTTCTTTGAGCTCTTTTCACTGACTCGTAAAATATGAAAAGTTTGCCGAGTTTTGGCCTTCCAGCTCGTTAAACGACCGGAACGCTATCCCTCCTCTAGATTTTAATCTTTTTGGACCTGAGGGATTATTGCACAAAAAGATCGAGCGCTTGTTTTGTTCGGCTCGTTAAAGCAATCGAAAACTCATCCCTTCTGTATTGTTTTATACTTTTTCGGACTTAAGGGATTAGATGACGAAAAAGGAATTATGGAGTTAACTTTCTGTACCTTTTCAGACTCTCTAAAAATGAAAAGGACCGAGTTTTCTTTGTCGTTAGACTCGTTAAAATGATTAAATAGCGACAAAGTTGTCTTTAGACGAGAACGAGTTTCCCTATCGCTAAGCTCGTTAAATCATAGCGATGGGCTTTCCCGAAGGGCAGGTTATAGAACAAGCATATGTTATCCTCCTCAAGCTTGACAAAAATAAAGAGGTACTGGTCAGAAATGACTGGGGAAAAATTGGGAGAACATCAAAGCTTAATGGTAGCAAGTCACTCTTGAACATGACACATTTCCTCCGTTCCACATCGGGTTGGGTTGTTTCATTCACCGGTCTCATCACCATGGTCTTCGCCAAACCATCCACATTTGGGGTAATGCTACCGATCCATCGCATCAGTGTCGTTATATGTTCAAGAGGGGTCATTCTGAAAGTGTCAACCGTGTCCCATCCACTGCCATACATTATCCTTCATCCATTCATGATCGCCACCCTGAATCATATATCACAGTTTGTTTTCACCTCCACTAAAATCATTAGCTCCGTTCCGTGTCATTGATGTGGGATTCATTAAGGCCCTCCTTTGACGGATCGCCTCTTGTCGACTTCAGCTCATTATCCAAGAAGTTGATCTAGGAACACCCCCATCAGTACTTTGAAGCTTGCATGCCTCAATGGCAAGTTTCTCACTTCCGGCGACAGGTATACGTCAATGACCTTCGACCAGAAGATTTTGCGTGGCGTTCGACGCCAAGTCCTTTATTCACGCCACGTGAATTGTACTGCAGTACCTTGAGGGTCATTATCATTATCGGTGATTCCTCTCGCGCTTGTTAACGGTTTTCATCATTGACCGGTAATCAAGCGATGTCTTTCCATGTTCGACTTCAGCGAAATTCTCACATGGATCGACTTGTACTTAGAGTGAAGATCGAACGAGTTTGAAGACCCCGGATCTAGTTTCATCCATCCGGGCTGCGATACATATTCAGGAAATATAAAAGCATTTGTCATGTACATCATTGCAGCAGATGATCATCCTACTCAAAGGATGATAATTTCAGCAGAAAATTATCAGTCTACCATCAGACGATCGTCTGTACCAGAATGTATTTATAAAGCTGAGCATGGGAATGCCCGCCTCAGCTAGATCATGAAAACAGAATGAAAAATAATGTATTGTATTGTATTGTATTACAGGGCACCTCTCAGCACTTGAATGAACTTCGGACCCTCTGGATAAAGCATTTCACCCGATAAACGGCCTCATACTTTAGGGGGCAACTGTTATAGACATTTTTGTGCCTCGTAACATGGAGCATGAAATGTCGATAATTACAGGGATCCTCAGTCCCTAAACATGTTGTTCTTACCCCTAGAAGAACAAGGTCAGCAAACCACAGCACTTCCCATCAGTTCTCCACCTGAAAACACTCAAAAACAGGCTATTTTTGGATCATGTCAGCTGCTCCACTGAGCATCTGCGCTGGAATGCAACTGCTCCTCCTTGTACCTGCGCTGAAAGTCAAATCTAATGAAGGCTACCTGCGCTGGGCGAGATTGGCCAAGTGGCACAGTCATTCTGCAAGGTGTCAATTGCCCAGGAAGCTTCCAAACTGACACTTGGTTCATGGGATTCGCCCTGTGATGAGTAAGAGGTACTTGATCTCCATGTGTAAGCAAGGATCTCCAAGTGGACTCAAGAACTGAAGTTTAACTGAAGAGGGAGAGGACACAAGGCAGCTTTATGTCAGTCTCAAGCTGACTCATCCTTTCTTCTTCTCTCCTATATATAGAGCTCTTCTATGAGGTCTATGGAGGCTGGAATTTTGTGCAAAGTAAGGAAGTGCTGTTGGTTTACAGTTAGAGCTATTGGGTGATTGTTTTTCCAGAGGTGAAGAGGAGACTTCTTGCTGCTGGGGAGGTGCTGCTGGATTGGAGCCATTGATGGTTGTAACCTTCTCAGAACCCTGTTACTTTTATCAATAAAGCTTTGAATGTTCTCCTATATACTTGTATTGCATTGATGTATTGTATTTACTTGTATATTTGATTCACTCTAATCCATGCATCAGTTATGAGTACATGTATCTTGTAGTCTTCTTCTCTCTGTTGTGCAGGATCTGTGTGTAGCTGGACCGGCAAAGGGAGCAAGGAGCTGGGAACAAGAGACAAAGAGAGAGGATAAGGATCGACAAAAGCGAAAGACACCGGTTGGTTAATCTTTTCTTCCTTCTCTCTGTACTTTCATAAAGGAAAACTTTAAAGCTTTACTTTCAGTTGTTGCTAAAGACTGTCACCTTTGGAGTATGGATAGGGTCATCCGAGTCGGATACTTTTCCCCACAACAAACTGGCGACTCCACTGGGGAGCCTAGTATCTTGTTGGTGTTTGTAGTATCTTTGCTATTCATTTCCTGAACCAAAGAGTACCAAATCGAAAAGCTTTTGACTATATCAAAAGCGAAGTAGAGGGGCTGCTACTCTTGCTCATTTTTGAGCAGATTCATGATTTGAAGAGCTGATCTACAAAAGACTCTTGTACTCTTTGTGATAGCTTTTCATCCTCTTGATCATCCCTTAGCTTGTACTTGACCTATAGCTTTTTATTTCAGCAAAAACAGTGCATTTTTGAGCTTTTTATGACCCGGAAATCCTTGTAAACGCAACTCTCGTGTCTCAGTGCAGGCTGTCCACAGGCAGTCTGCATTCCAGCGCAGGTACTCCCTTCGGGAACTGCGCTGAGAGTCAATTTGACAGACCAGAGCCTGCGCTGATCCAGTTAGGCTATGTCTTCCTGAGGTTTCCCACTGTGTCTGAGCCCTGTTTTCACTGTTATTTTGCTGCTGATTGCTTGTCATTGTACTTGCTGTAAGCCAACTTTCCTTGACATTATTCCGCCTCAGTTGTGTGATGAAACTGTGATTGTTCTTTCAGTATTTCTTGTTTCAGTTACAGTTTCCCATTGTGAAAAGCAAACCAGTATAGCTGTGACCTCTTAAATCCTGAACTGTAAAAGTGTCTTTGTGATCTTAAGAGCTAGTTTTATTACTGTTCATGGCTGTTTGAGTTTGTTTGTTTTTCATTTTATGGTTTGAATTCATACATTTTTAGTGTCAAAACAAGTGCTTGTAAAGCGTCTTTTCATTTTAGACAAAACTTGTTTGTTTACGCTTCAAATTGAATTCGAAAATTATACGACAATTTCCTTTTTGTCTACATCAACATTAAGGGAAAAGAAAAGAAATACATGCATCTTGCATTTGCATATTTTGATAAGTTTGCGTGACTGATCTAGGAGAAAGTGCATTAGTTTGTGCTTGGTGCTCTGTGTGGAAAGATAATATTTTTCTCTCCCCTCAGTAGTTAGGATTTTCAAAGCTAAAAAGATTATAAAGCTTGCTTATCATTTTAGCTGCATTTAGGAATTTGTACCAATACATCTCGTGGTGATCCTGAAAGACAAACTGCTAAACAAGATCAACTTAAAATATATTGAATGAATCTAAAAACGCATTGTAACATAACACTCACAATAGAGGTCTAGGTAGAGACGTGTTCCGGCGTCGTTAAACGTAGTGACTGTCGATCTCTACGAAGGTGGGTGATTCCTCCTGAGGGACGATAGCACTAATACGGACTTGTGCTCCCGCGTACCGTCGCGTATATTGGGAGACCCCTATAGGCATTTATCCTTTATCCTTAGGAAGCCGTGTCGGCCACCCTACTAATCGCGATGCAGTGAACACAGCATTCACGAAGATCGACCACCCGTACCGTAAAACGTATTCTGTGGTTTCGCGAAAGGTTTGGCACACCCTCTGCCTAGATCTCCAGAGCAGTTTCTTTTGGCCCTTTTCAAACTCTATAACTGAAAAGGTCCGACCGAGCATTTGTCACTTCGGGCTCGTTAATACATCGAAGGTGACTAGAGTCATCTTTAGCTTTTTCTCGACTCTTAAAACATGAAAAAGCAAAGTTGTGTCTAAAAGCGTCTAATAAAATTCATTCAATACGGAAACATAATTCCCCTTTTTGTATTTTAGTTGATCAAGTAATCCGCAACCGTGGAGGAAAGTCAATTAAAACTCTGTCATTCGGGGAGACTCGCGAGTCAACCGTCTTTGTCTCCGGAACCGAGAGTAGTACGGACGAAGCGAACTCGCTGGACCAGGTCAAAATCTCCCATTAACGTTGGAACAACAGTTCCGACAACATCTGAGATTCTGGTCACTCCTGATGTTTCTGGAATCCCTGCCTCTATTGAAGAAGTTCAACAGCAACAGAAGGGCAGTTGTACTGATCCTAGTCTGAAAACAAGTACTTGCATAATTGAACCAGTTCCATCTGAAACCGGTCCACAGAGTCTTGTTGTTCAAACAACTGTCGCTGTCGAAGCAACCCCTTCTTCGGCACCAGAAATCTTTTACGGACCTGACGGTCTTCCTCTTCCTCCTGGTCTGATTGCAATAGAGGAAATCGTAGAGGACCAGCAAGCAAATACTCCAACTCATTTTGGAGTAGGCGCCACTCTTTTTCCTTCTGCATCAGAAGTTTGTCCATCGCCACTGGAAGTTCCTGAAGAATTGTTAGGCAGTTTATTGGATAGACTTAAAATGTCTGAGCAACCGTCGACATCTAGGACTGTGCCAAATGACACAGCGATAGTAGAAGCTCCTGCTGTCACTCCAACGATGTTTGCCGGCATACCATCTGTCCCAACTAGTTCTCATCAACTAGAAGGAGTCCACCCAGGGACTATTATGACAACTTGGTCTGTTCCAGTTTGTTCTTCCGGTATAATACCCAGTAATTCTTATGTTGAAACTAGACAAATTGATCCCTTTGGGAATCAGTTTGGGCCATCCAGTCCTCAAAGGCAATCTATACCCTTGAGCTCCGGATTGTTACCGTATGGGAGGCAATATGCCCTTTCACTTCCCCTTCCGGGAGGATACCCATACGGCAGTTTTCAACAACATTCAGGTTTGACTGAAGTAACGACGAGTGGTTGGGTACCTATGTTACCCCAACAACCAAGAGTTGTATATTCCATGCAACAGTGTGTACCTATGTCTAGTATCCCGACGACGCCAGCAATTGTAACCGTGTCGCAAGTTCAATCGATGCCTGTTGTATGTCAACCCCAAGTTGTAATGCAACAGCCCATTGACCCTGCAACACAACCACAATCGCCAACTGCCGGGACGACACAGATACAAACGGGAACCATAACCCCGCATCTTGGTCCGTCGGTTAGTGTCGCACAGCAAAACATGGCTTCACAACCATGGATGGTGCAATACCAACAACCTCAGTTTCAACAGGTGTACCAGGGATCTGAGCAACAGATTTTTGCGAATAGTGGGCAACCCTATATTCAGAACGGGTTAAATCAACCACTTTACAGTGGCCAAGCCCACCAGCCGTATCAGTCATATCAACATCAGTTGCACTATGCTGGTATGCAAAGACCTACTGCTCAGGCGATTCCATCGTATCCTGGATATGCCTCGCCAAACCTGAATCAGCAGTTGCCATTCGTGGCGACTCTAGAATTACCCGATTTACATCGATTGACGAACGATCCAATCGCCTATGCCCATTGGTGGCCAGCGATTCCTCACAAACTTCCTTCGGACATTCCTAAATTCAATGGAAATCCTGGTGAAGATCCGTCGAATCATGTGATGACATTCCATCTGTGGTGTTCGTCGAATACGTTGAATGATGATTCGATAAGGCTTCGCCTTTTCCAGAGGACATTGACTGGTCCGGCGGCTAAATGGTATATTGAATTACCTAGAGCCTCGTTCGACAATTTTAGTTCCCTAGCCACGACTTTCTTAACACACTTTCAGTTACCTATAAGGTACGAAACTGGAACAGAGATCTTGACCAATTTCAAGCAGACAACGGCCACACATATATCAGATCATATACATGAGTGGCGTCGTCGTCGCAGAATGGTAAAAACCTATGTTCCAGATCAGCTATTAGCTAAGTGGTTTATAAAGTCGCTTCTGCCTGCTATAACAGAAGATGTGGCCAAGGGAGGCGTCGTAACAGAGGAGCAAGTTATTGCTCGTGCTCAATATTTGGACTTAGTATATACTCAGTCGGGCACGCTCTATGATAAGATACCTGACGCCCCCAGACCGGAATTTTCAATCCCTCCTCCTCCCGAATCGAATAGTGACTCTCATGCCGGTGATGGCGTGATTGGAACTGCAAACGCTAAGTCGACAAGGGATTCGAATAAGAAAGCCCGTAAGACTTCGAATCAAAAAGCAAATCAAGAGATTCTTGCTTCGGAAGTAAATGCTGTATCTACGGATAAAGGCAAAAACTCCAATCAACCAGGAAGCAAGAAAAATCAAAACAAAGAGAAGAAAAAACAAGGAGATTCGTCTCCTCGAAAAACTTCTATTGGAAAAGGGAAACCACCTTCTGGGTGTCAGATATGTGAAGAGGATCATTGGACAAAAGATTGTCCGTATAAAGCCGAGTTTAAAAAATTCTTAAAGAATTCACAAACCCCAGCTGTATTGACTGATCCGTTTCCCGGTCCAAGTCAAAATCTGGTTGATAATGGAGATACTTCCCGGTGCCAGGTGCTAATGGTGTCGACCTCTGAACAGCAAAATGATGCTTTGACTTCGACAAAGTGCAAAAACTGCGGGAATCCGCAGTCGTCGAACAGTAAAGGAAATGATCAACCGAGCAGTTCGACGACAACTTCGACAGAAGTTGTGCCACCATTTACTACGGGAAGCATTCCTATGATCCATGGGAACAATTGTTCTCTCCAAAATATCGGATTCATCTTCCTAAAAAACCCTCCGTCGATGGGCACTTTCGCCTTACCGCCTCCAAGTAATCTGGCAGAAATGGCTACAATGGAATATGAAACTTTCTGTTTCTAATGGATCTAAAGATTCGAGGATAGTTCTTATCTCAAGTCAACCTCGTTTAAAAAATGAAATAAAGGGGAGAGAGGATAGTTCTTAACTATGTCAACCTCATTAAAAAAATGAAACAAATCCCCTTTTCAAAATTCAAAGGTAAACCTTCATTCCAACCACCGAGTTGATTGCAATGAAGCTTGGGGGGCACCCTACTTTGACATGCGTCATTATGATGCTGGGGGCATGCATAAAATCGAGCAGTTTTACCACGGAATTTATGCTCGTTAAAAAATAGAAAAGTGTGAGCAAAAGTTTCCACCAGAGTTCAAGCTCATTAAAAAATGAACCTATCTCGGTAAATAACCATTGCGATCGTAAATTTATCAGCCTTAAAAGCCTTGGTCGTGTTTGTGCACCGTCACCTCCACTGTTCATTTGGCCGATCATTCACCTCCATTTGTGTGTTTACCTCTTTTGAGAAACAGCTGCGAAGAGTGATTTCACCTAGCCATCCTTGTGACACTGCCGTGATTGGAAAATTCCAACCTGTACCTGGAATCTGCTGCTATCCCTGTTTATCACTCGTTCCTCAAAAGACGAGTCTTCTTTGAGCTCTTTTCACTGACTCGTAAAATATGAAAAGTTTGCCGAGTTTTGGCCTTCCAGCTCGTTAAACGACCGGAACGCTATCCCTCCTCTAGATTTTAATCTTTTTGGACCTGAGGGATTATTGCACAAAAAGATCGAGCGCTTGTTTTGTTCGGCTCGTTAAAGCAATCGAAAACTCATCCCTTCTGTATTGTTTTATACTTTTTCGGACTTAAGGGATTAGATGACGAAAAAGGAATTATGGAGTTAACTTTCTGTACCTTTTCAGACTCTCTAAAAATGAAAAGGACCGAGTTTTCTTTGTCGTTAGACTCGTTAAAATGATTAAATAGCGACAAACTTGTCTTTAGACGAGAACGAGTTTCCCTATCGCTAAGCTCGTTAAATCATAGCGATGGGCTTGCCCGAAGGGCAGGTTATAGAACAAGCATATGTTATCCTCCTCAAGCTTGACAAAAATAAAGAGGTACTGGTCAGAAATGACTGGGGAAAAATTGGGAGAACATCAAAGCTTAATGGTAGCAAGTCACTCTTGAACATGACACATTTCCTCCGTTCCACATCGGGTTGGGTTGTTTCATTCACCGGTCTCATCACCATGGTCTTCGCCAAACCATCCACATTTGGGGTAATGCTACCGATCCATCGCATCAGTGTCTTTATATGTTCAAGAGGGGTCATTCTGAAAGTGTCAACCGTGTCCCATCCACTGCCATACATTATCCTTCATCCATTCATGATCGCCACCCTGAATCATATATCACAGTTTGTTTTCACCTCCACTAAAATCATTAGCTCCGTTCCGTGTCATTGATGTGGGATTCATTAAGGCCCTCCTTTGACGGATCGCCTCTTGTTGACTTCAGCTCATTATCCAAGAAGTTGATCTAGGAACACCCCCATCAGTACTTTGAAGCTTGCATGCCTCAATGGCAAGTTTCTCACTTCCGGCGACAGGTATACGTCAATGACCTTCGACCAGAAGATTTTGTGTGGCGTTCGACGCCAAGTCCTTTATTCACGCCACGTGAATTGTACTGCAGTACCTTGAGGGTCATTATCATTATCGGTGATTCCTCTCGCGCTTGTTAACGGTTTTCATCATTGACCGGTAATCAAGCGATGTCTTTCCATGTTCGACTTCAGCGAAATTCTCACATGGATCGACTTGTACTTAGAGTGAAGATCGAACGAGTTTGAAGACCCCGGATCTAGTTTCATCCATCCGGGCTGCGATACATATTCAGGAAATATAAAAGCATTTGTCATGTACATCATTGCAGCAGATGATCATCCTACTCAAAGGATGATAATTTCAGCAGAAAATTATCAGTCTACCATCAGACGATCGTCTGTACCAGAATGTATTTATAAAGCTGAGCATGGGAATGCCCGCCTCAGCTAGATCATGAAAACAGAATGAAAAATAATGTATTGTATTGTATTGTATTACAGGGCACCTCTCAGCACTTGAATGAACTTCGGACCCTCTGGATAAAGCATTTCACCCGATAAACGGCCTCATACTTTAGGGGGCAACTGTTATAGACATTTTTGTGCCTCGTAACATGGAGCATGAAATGTCGATAATTACAGGGATCCTCAGTCCCTAAACATGTTGTTCTTACCCCTAGAAGAACAAGGTCAGCAAACCACAGCACTTCCCATCAGTTCTCCACCTGAAAACACTCAAAAACAGGCTATTTTTGGATCATGTCAGCTACTCCACTGAGCATCTGCGCTGGAATGCAACTGCTCCTCCTTGTACCTGCGCTGAAAGTCAAATCTAATGAAGGCTACCTGCGCTGGGCGAGATTGGCCAAGTGGCACAGTCATTCTGCAAGGTGTCAATTGCCCAGGAAGCTTCCAAACTGACACTTGGTTCATGGGATTCGCCCTGTGATGAGTAAGAGGTACTTGATCTCCATGTGTAAGCAAGGATCTCCAAGTGGACTCAAGAACTGAAGTTTAACTGAAGAGGGAGAGGACACAAGGCAGCTTTATGTCAGTCTCAAGCTGACTCATCCTTTCTTCTTCTCTCCTATATATAGAGCTCTTCTATGAGGTCTATGGAGGCTGGAATTTTGTGCAAAGTAAGGAAGTGCTGTTGGTTTACAATTAGAGCTATTGGGTGATTGTTTTTCCAGAGGTGAAGAGGAGACTTCTTGCTGCTGGGGAGGTGCTGCTGGATTGGAGCCATTGATGGTTGTAACCTTCTCAGAACCCTGTTACTTTTATCAATAAAGCTTTGAATGTTCTCCTATATACTTGTATTGCATTGATGTATTGTATTTACTTGTATATTTGATTCACTCTAATCCATGCATCAGTTATGAGTACATGTATCTTGTAGTCTTCTTCTCTCTGTTGTGCAGGATCTGTGTGTAGCTGGACCGGCAAAGGGATCAATGAGCTAGGAACAAGAGACAAAGAGAGAGGATAAGGATCGACAAAAGCGAAAGACACCGGTTGGTTAATCTTTTCTTCCTTCTCTCTGTACTTTCATAAAGGAAAACATTAAAGCTTTACTTTCAGTTGTTGCTAAAGACTGTCACCTTTAGAGTAGGGATAGGGTCATCCGAGTCGGATACTTTTCCCCACAACACTAATGTTTGGCAATGCAAATTCCAACATTAGAAAGATCTCATGCTCCACTTCCCCCTTATGCGGTAGCCCTTTAAGCTCTTGGAACACATCCATATATGCCTATAGAAAATCTTCCAGTTGTTGTTTCTATTTCTTAATACACCCCTCCAAGGATGCTTTTCCTCTTACTAACTCTTCTATAGACTGATATTCTCTTAAAAATAATAAAACATACTTCTTGTTGGAACTAATCAATTTCTTGGCTTGTTTGGGACTTACCAGTGAAAGTTTTTACTTTCCTTTTGCACATTAATGGTGAACTATTTTCCATCCTTGAAGTTCTGGTACTACTTTTCTCTCTGCATGAATATTTTATCTTGCATGCACATGTAGGGACTCCCAAACATGACTCCACATACATCAAGAGTAACCACATCTAGTTCTACTTCATCAATGAAATCATCACTGATGGAAAATATTATTTTGCACTATTTTGTTACCTTCATCTTTGCATCCTTATTCACCCATCATAGTGGATACAAGCTTAGATGATCTTGAAATTCCAATCCCAATTTCTTGTCTAACTCTATTGCAACGAGATTTTCTTGTGATCCTTAATAGAATAGAGCATCAATCTTGGTCTTCTTGAGTTGTATCTTTATATGGAAGAGTTTGGTCATTTCTCTCCCTTCCTATTCAAAAGGATACTCAGATTCACCTCCTTCTCCATTGATGTACAAATGATCTTCTCATCCACATCTAAGATTCTTTCAACTTGGTTGCTCAAATTAGTGGCCATGAGATTCTTCTTCTTATTATTTTTCCTTTTTTTCTTTGGGTTAATCTCTAGATGTAACTTCAAAACTTCACCTTTGTATGGTCGTCTATGTTGCAGAGGTTATAGTGGTTGCTGGGATCTTTGCACTGGTATGTTGTTGTTGCTCTGTTTTTGTCTTTTTCCCCCTTTTGCTTCTTCTTCCATCCTTAGAAGCTTCTTATTTGTCCTTCTGCTTCAATCCACTTGATTTTTCTTTCTTTATACCTATGTTCTTTATATACTCTGCATGTACATAAGCCTCATCCACTGATTTGGGCTTGAAGAACATCACTTGTTCCCGCAAATGGTGGTGTAGAACCCCCAAATACTTGAGGAGTACATTTGGGTTCTTTGGAAAGATATCCAACATTATGGCCATCTTTCTAAACTCTATGGTGTACTCCTACACACTTTACCCCAACTTTTTCTTGAAGTAGTGACATCAGATCCACTGGTCATCTACGTACCCAATAGGGTAAAAATGTGAATTAATGAGGGTTTTGAAGTTCTATCACTTAGTAATTAGATGATATCCCTCCAACCTTGGGGTATTTGTGTGGCTTTCCCACCAAGTTAGGTTATGGCCCTCTAATTTCAATTTTTTGTTCTTCCTCAATTTGATGCACATTGAAATACACTTCCAGTTGTTGCAACTGATGATTTAGCTTTAAAGCGTCGATGTTGCCATGGTATGACTTGATATCAAAATTTTCTTCCATTTTGAATAGGGTCTAGGATTGATTCACGACACTTGACTTGGGTTGATCATTTTTGTGTTCTTTCTTTCATTTATTCTCCTTTTCTTCATAGTCTCCTTATGCCCTTTTTTATTTTTCCGCTGCATTAGAACCCCTGTCTTCTCTGAATATCCCAAGATTATTTCTTAGGGCCACCATGAGTATATTTACATTATGATATGTATATGAAACTTATTGTTCCAGATAACCTCTCCTCTCTAGGATCACAAGGGTTATTCACATATTCATTGACCATGATTAGCATTTTACAACTTTTTCCCTAGCTGATCTAAATCCCCTACAAATATCCACAATATACCTAAATAAAATTTCTCTGATACTAATATGATCTGTAAATCGTTATGAATATTCCACTGGATCGTTCATAACAACAGATATGATAAATTCATATTTAAATTCTTAAATTCTACATTATTATAGTTTTACTAGATTTCTAGATCTGTAGGTTGATTGTTGATACTGTATGCATGTGAATTAAAATTATGGAGAAAATAGAGAAATATAATATAAATTCTCACAAACACATTTGACAAATTATATGACCTGGGAAACCCTTCCAAGAGAAAAACATAGCTCGAAGGTGAGACTCCTCTGCTCTCTTTCTTTGAATCGAAATATTACTGTGAATATAAGGAAATATGGCCTTTGGCCAATGGGCTACTACGAAGCACAAATCCTCTTTTTTTTCTCTACCTTCTATCCTTCTTGTCTATTTTTTCTTAGTTATGGAACAAATACACTCAAAATAATGGAACACTTTTTCCTCATAGTGGCCCAGTTATAACACAACTCGACAACCTACTAGTGGTTACGTTTGACTACCTCAACTATTAAATACAATTACAATATATAATCTTCTAGAGTATTCTACATCATAATCATGTGGCTATCCCCTTTTTCATGAATAATGGGGGCTGACGTGGCACCCTCTCGAATTATGTTGGTGAAAACATGAAGATCTAATTTTGAGTGGCATACCATTCACATACATACTCAAATTGACATGATTCTTGAAGTGTTGGAAATATCTCTATGCATACAATATGAATAAAAGGTCTGGCACTAACAATACCTAGTTTGCCCTAAAAATAATCATTTCATGCCTCAAAATTCATCCGAACGGTTTCAAACCCCATTTTGCCAAACTGGGCCCCAATGGTAAAAATGGTCATGTGAGTTGATTCCTCCATTTTTTCCACTCTTGAAGCATCAATATAGATGAAAAACAATATAATGACCCAATACGAATCACACCTCCCCATTTTAGGAGGCTTTTGGTCCCCAAAACATTTTACTGAATGAGGTGAGGAAATCTTTCCTCCACCTTCTCTCGATTATACCATTTAGCTTTGCCTAGAAGTTGTCCTTTCAACCCAATATGCCAAAGGTAATGTTTCCCTTGTCTTGTGGTTTTAGTCCTCTTCTATAAAACTATATCTTTTGTTAATATTCCTGAGCATCTGGTGCCAAATCATCCACAAAATATAGGACCTCTTCGTCTTCCTGATCTAGCATAGAGGGCTCATAGAGTTTCATATTCTCTACGTAAACAATTGAGTAAATGTCCATATATGGTGGTAAAATGGGATGATAGGAATTATCACCCACCTTTTCCAGAATCTCAATGGAAAAATAACTGAGAGCCTTGATTTTCTTACCAGGGCCCTATGGCCTCTCCTTGTTTAAGTATAACCATACTTTATCTCCCACCTTGAATGATTTCTCTATTCTATGTTGAGCATGCCTGGCCTTATATTTCTCCTATGACTTATGTAGTGTCTCTTGTACGTGTATATTGATCTTCTTAATCTTCTCTGTATATTTTTTTATCCCTCAAGGCCCCTCTTGTGAGATCTTTTGTTACTCCTCCTTGCTACCCATATGAATTATATAAAGGTGAAGGTAGAAAATATCCAAAATAAGTTTCAAATGGGGAATTTCCTACAAAAATGTGGACTACTCTATTGTAAGAATGCTATATATATAACACATTTTCTTGTCAGGTCTTCAGATGCTTCTAGTTGTATCGCCTGAGAAGTTACACAAAAGTCCCATTAATTACTTCTATATTTTGATCCATCTATGGATGGAATATTGTAGATCTCTTCAACTTTGAGTCTATCTTCTCACACATTGTAGTCTAGAATGCAGTAAGAAATATTATGTTCTTGTCTGAAATGATGCTCCTTGGTATCTTAAATTGCACTCTTTCCCACTGATGTTTTTCTTATAGGGCATAAGAACACACATATTGTTGAACCTATCAACTACCATGAACAAGTAGTCATGTCCCTTCCATGTTGTTGGTAAACCTCCCACAAAGTCCATGGAAATATTTCCCCAAGGACGAGTGGGTATAGGTAAGGGATGATATAGGCCCCGTTTCTTGTTGCTAGGCTTGTTGGTACACTAAAGCATGCATCTTGTTAAGAACCTAGCTACTTGTTCTTGCATCTTTAGTAAATACACATATTTTTGCAAGTTGACCACGACCTTCCCTACACTAAGGTGCCCTGCAACCTTGTAGGTGTAAGCCTCTCTAATTAGCTACAATCAATTTCCTTTAGGAACACATAATTTATCAACCCTATAGAGTGACCCATCCTAGAGATGGTATTCCATGGTGTTGTCACCATCGTGCACAAGACTTTGAATCCACAACTCCTGATACACCTCCTTGAAGTTCTCATCCTCTAAATATGCCTCTCTGTATGCATCATGGTTGAATGGATCCATGTGCATCGTAGTTCCCAAAGTTGTGATCTTTGATGTGGGTGACCTTCAAGTCATGTAAACCAACTTGTTTGTGTTTCCCTTCTTGGACTTAATAACTAAATGAAATTGCATTATAAGCCCCATCCACTTGTAATGCATTTTTTGTTGTAGCTTACTCCAGGCTTGCATGTACTATAGTGGTTGGTGAAAAGTGTGGATTACTGTCTCCTTTTGCATTGAATAATGATTCCACTTCTTCATAGATTGCAACATGTCTTATAACACCTTGTCATAGATAAGATACTTAAGAAATACCCCTTGAAATACTTTATAATGGTAGCATACAAACCTTCCTCCTTACATTAAGACAACTCCCATAAAATAACCACTCGCATCTGTCTCCACTTCAAAGGGTTATTGCAATTTTGGTAATGTCACAACTAGTACTTGACTAGTCTTCTTCTTTAGCTCCTCGAAAGCCCTCTGTTGACCCTTCCCCACTGGAAACCCTTGCCACTTGTTTTTATGGCATGGTGCAGTGTCGTTGCTATTGAAAATGAGGCTGTGAATTTCCTCAAGTATTGTTCTATGACAATGAAACTCCTAACCACAGAAACATTAGTAGGAACCAACCATTCCATGATGTCCTCCATCTTGGCAAAATCTATCTTCAACTATCCTCCACCTATCACATATCCCAGATACACCAAAGGCTCTTGTGAAAACTTGCACTTCCTAATATTTGCTAGCAGTTGGTGTTTCTTTAATGTCTCTAACACCTGCATCAAATTTGAATTGTGCTCTTCCCAAGTAGCATTGTATACTAGTATATCATACAAATAAATAATAAAAAATGAATCTGTAAAAGGGCACAATACATCGTTCAACAATCTCATAAATGTAGCAGGTGCATTTCATAGGAAAAATGGCATGACTAACCACTCATATAAACCTTGTCTGGTTTTTAAGGCATACTTATAAGTATCTTCTTCTCTAACTCGAACTTGACGATAGGTAAACTTTAAGTCCAACTTGGTGAAGTATTTTTCTTGTTGCAGCTAATCCAATATATAATCTATCCTAGGTAGGGGGTACATATCCCTGAGCATGATTTTTTTCAACTCCCTGTAATCTACACATCCACCAACTCCCATCCTTCTTTGGCACAATTATGATAGATGACACACATGGTGATGTACTTTGTCGAGTGACACCTTGTTCCCGTAGCTGTTGTAGCTATTTCTTCACCTCAATTTCTTCTATAGTATACTGCCTATACAACCCAATGTTTGACAATGGGGAGTCTGACATTTGATGGATCTTGTGCTCCATTGCCCTCTTCGGTTGTAACCCTTTAGGCTCTCAGAACACAACCCTGTTTAAATATAGCAACTCTTCTAGTTGTTGTTTTTGTTTCTTCACACACCCCTCCAGGGATGCCTTTCCTCTTACTGACTCTTCTACATATTGATATTCTCTTGAAAATAATAAAGCATATGTATTGTTGGAACTGATTAATTTTTTAGCTTGGTTGGCACTTACCAGTGAAATTTTTGACTTTCCTTTGTGTGCATTGATGGTGAACGAATTTCCATCCTATACGAGCTAGTACTAGTTGGCTTAACGCATTAATATTGCATCTCACATGTACATATAGGGACCCCCAAATATGAATCCACAAACATCAAGGGGAACAACATCTAGTTCTATTTCATTAATAAAATTAGCACTGATAGAATATCTAATTTTGCACTGTTTTGTTACCTTCAACTCTACATCCTTGTTTACCAATCCTAGTGGATATGGGCTTGGATGATCACAAAATTCCAATCCCAGTTTCTTGTCAGGCTATGTTGCAATTATATTTCTTGTTATCCTCAGTCAAACAAAGCATCAATATTGGTCTTCTTGACCTATATCTTTATATGGAAGAGTTTGGTCATTTCTTTCTCTTCCTATAGTTCAAGGCTAGTTAGATTCACTTCCTTTTACACTGATGTATAAATGATCTTCTCATCCACTTCCGAGTTGATTTCAAATTGGTTTCTCGAATCAGTGGCCATGATATTCTTCTTCTTATTGTATTTCTTTTTGTTCTTTGGGTTAGTCTCTAGATGTAACTTCTAACACTTTTTGTCTGTATGCCCATCAATGTTGAACTGGTTTCTAAGGTCTTTACGTTGGTGTGTTATGGCTACCATCATTTTATCATTTCTCCTTATTTTCTTCTTCTTCCTCTCCTTAGGAGCTTCCTATTTTTCCTTATGATTCAATCCACTTTATTGCGCTTTATTTAGAGATATGTTCCCTAGGTATTATGCCAATACACAAGCCTCACCCACTTATTTGGGCTTGAACAACATCACTTGTTCTCGTAGACGGCAACTTAGAGCCCCCAAATACATGAGGAGTACATCTAGGTTCTTTGTGGAGATACCCAACATTATGGCCATCTTTATGAACATTGTGGTGTACTCCTGCATGCGTTTCCCTAACTTTTTGCTGAAGTAGTGCCACCAAATCCACTGGTCCTTTACATAGAAAATAGGGTAAACCTATGACTTAATGAGGGTTTTGAAGTCCTCCCACTTATTCACTAGAGGCTCTCCCTCTAACCTAGGGTCTTTGTGTGTATTTCCCACCATGGTAGGGTATGGTCCTCTAATTTTAGCCTTGAAAATGAAATCTTTTGTTCTTCCTCAATTTGATGGACACTGAAATACACTTCATGTTACTACAACTAGTGATTTAGCTTTAGAGCATCGATCTCACCATGGTACAACTTGATATTATCCTTCGCTTTCATTTTGAATAGGGGTTGTGATTGATTCATGGCACTCGAACTAGGTTGATCTTTTCTAGTTTTTTTCTTCGACTCGTTCTCCATTTCTACCCAGTCCCATGATCCCCCTTCCAGTTTCTCCTTTGCATTAGAACCCCCATCATCAATGAATATCTGAAGCTTATTATGTAGGGCAGCCATGAGGATATTTACATTACGATTTATATCTGTGATTTTTTCCTCCCATGAAAACCTCCCATCTACAGGACCACAAGGGTTATTCACAGATTCGTTAGCCATGATTAGGGTTTTTTGAATTTTGACCCAACTGATCTAGATCCCCTGTAAATATCTACAATATACCCAAAGAAATTTTCTCTGATACCAATATGATCCATAAACTTCCATGGATATTCCACTGGATAGTTCGTCACAATAGATCTGATAAAATTATATTTAAAATCTTAAATTATACACTATTACATATTTATTAGATTTACGGATTTGTATATTTACTGTTAATAGTGTATGCATGCAAATTAAAATTATGTAAAAAATATAGAATAGTAAATATAAAATCTCGCAAACACATTTGACACACAATATGACATGGGAAATGCATTCGGGAGAGAAATCTAGCTAGAAGGTGAGGATGATCTGCTCTCTTTTACTAAATGGAAATATGATTGCTAATACAAATAAGTATGGCTTATGGCACAAGGGCTACTATAATGCACAAATTAACTTTGTGTGCTCTACCTCCTATCCCACTTGGCTATTTTTGCTCAAATTGGGAATAAATGCACTCAAAAGAATGTAAGCCTCTTTCCTCCTAGTGACCCAGTTATAACACAACCCAATACTAGTGGTCAGGTTTGACTACCTCAAATCTTAACCAGTGTTACAATATAGACTCCTCTAGAGTCTTCTACATCACAATCACATGGTGAGCCCCTTATTCATGAATAATGGGGGTTGACATGGCATCCTCTCGAATTATGGTGGTGAAAATAGGAAGGTCAAATTTTAAGTGGCATAACTTTCGCACGCAGAGTCCAATTGACATGATTCATTCACCGTTGGAAATGTCTCTTTCTAGAATAGGAAAAAAAGGTGCGGCAATAAGGTGACAATGTTTTACCCCCAAAAAACATTGTTTGATGCCTCAAAATTCTCTTATAAGGTTTTATACTTTGTTTTTCCAAACTGGGCCCTGTTAGTGAAAATGGTCTTGTGAGTTGATTCCTCCACTTTTTCCACTATGGAAGCATCACTATGGATAAAAAAATTATAATGATACAATCTAGATCAATAATATTAGCAATATGAGATGTATCATGAGGTAAATATTTTGATTCCTATTGACATTTATAAGCCATTTAGTTAACATGGTTTCTCAATTTCTAACCTTATAATATCCCTAGGTGTTGTAATAAAAAGTTTAAAATGACTTGATATAGAAAGAGAACTAATATAGGAGTTATTTTAAATGGATTTGATGTAAAGAGATTTTTTTTAAATGTTTTATATAACTTTTTCTTGCAAAACTGTATAAACATCCAAAGAACAAATTGCAAAAGCTAAAAACATTCTACAAAAGAGACCAATGAGAATTGGAGAACAAAGAATAAAAAACTTCATTAATTGAGTAAAAAAGGATTTACAATAATCTAATTTATAGGAACAATGGAAGCTTATAATGATAACTAGAAGATTCGTCTAACAATGTAGTATATAAGCTGCATAAAATTATAAGTTCCAAATATTCTTTATTGGAACTCGAACACCCGCCATAGGCGAGGCACGAGGAGGAAATAAAGAAGAAAACAAAGAATGGGTCATGACAGTGAGGTATTCTTAGGTACCCATGTACAACATCTCAACAATAGAGAAAATGGAAACCTCCCCCTCCACCCACCAAAAGAGAATACATGAAAAAAATAAGAGAGAAATTAGGAGGTCAAGAAAGGAGGACTCACGAAGACCCCGAACGAACAACTTCCTTCACTCCAAGAATCAGTTGTAATGAAATAAACCTTGTTGATGCCAAAAAATTTATGAAAATATCTACTACTTGTTCTTTAGTAGGTACATACTCCAAAATAAAACTGCCATTTTGGATAAGTTGGTGAACGAAGTGCATATGGATCTCAATATGTTTGGTCCTTTGATGCTCCATAAGATATCTAGAAATATGTATTTCACCTTGATTATCCCAACATAGAATAGTACGTTGATCTTGCTAAATTCCAAACTCAATAAAAAACTATCGCATCCAAAGAATTTCTTGATTAGCAAAAATTACAACTCAATACTCAACGTATATTGTAGATAATGTGATTATTAATTGTTACTTATAGGACGAAGCAATAGGAGTATAACTAGGTTAGAAAACAAAATCAAAGGTGGAATTTTGATCATCAACTAATCCAACCCAATTAGAATATGTGAAAACCACAAGCTTGGGAGTACAAATAGTACACTGAATGCCAAATTTTAAGTTCCTTGAATATATCTCAGAATTCACTTTATTACTTTCTAGTTACCTTGATGAGGACCTTTGGAAAATCGAGAAACTAGCCATACTATACAAGTAATATTAGGTTGGGTGTGAGTCAAATAGAGCATATTGCAAACCACTTGTTGATACAAATGTAGTATCCACCTATGGTGAGGTGAAATTCATGGCAAGAGTAACAACTAATTGAAAAGGAGTGGGTGCAGGCTTTCCCATAGCCATGCCAAGGCATTAAGGTAAATCAAGGGAATTTTTTTGTTGGAAGATAGAAATCCCTTGTGAATGTTGGTGAACGTGCAATCCAAGAAAGTAATTTAGTAGACCAATATCCATCATAACAAACAATCTTATCAATGCTTCCTTAACATTCTAAATCATATATGATGAACTCCTTGTGAAGATTAATTCTTCCACATACAAAACTATAATGAATAAATTAGAGCCTTGTCTTTGAGTGTAAACTGTAAGATTAGCATGACAATAGTTGAACCCTGAAGCAAGCATAAAAATTTTCATCTTCTCGTTCCATGTTGATTGGAGTATTGAAGGAAGAGTTCTTCTTGCCTACGTGCTAATGCTAGCAGAGGGAAGCATAAGATAGCCACTTTAGTAGAATATTAATTTATTTAGCTATTTGCTAGAGTTGGACTTAGGAAAAATTAAAAATTTCTAAGTTGACTTATGACTTAATCTTAGCCATTCATCATGATTTAATATAAACCATTGAGATTGATGTTACGACTGAATTCAAAATTATAAGATTAGATAGAGCGATTAAATGACCAATTCGATGAGCACATAGAGTTTATGATTGGCTTAACAAAAAAAGGCGTTTCAACAGTTAGTGAGAAGATTAGATATTGAGAGGTAGGAAGGAAGAGGCTAAATTAGCCTATCTCAAAACTAGCATGGGCGTACAATGAGTTGTAGTGAACAAGGATAGATCATCATGTGGGGCAGTGCAATGTGAATTTGTATATAGAAGAGAAGATCTACACAAGCATTGCACAAGGGTTGCCTTGATTTTGATTCATACCAGTTATTGAGTGAAGTTTTCTAAATAAGGGAAACATTACCTTGTTGTATAAATCTCTCGAAATTTTATTATTTGTTGTGCTAATGGAAAACACACACCATTGTAATTTTACCATGGCGTTATAGTTTCTTGAGTATATCTTGTATTCTATGTGTTGAATGTGTTTGTCTTCATATTTATTATATATTTTCCTTTGTGCAAGCTAAGTTAGAAAAATCATTGAATTTTCAATTTTAATTTCCATTGCAACGATTATTTGTATGTTTGGTTTTACAGTTAGAAAATTGTGAATCAATTATTGGGTTTTAAGGAAATATGCCATGGTATCATAGCATAGCTTATGATTGAAGACAAAACATAGTTTCTATCTTTAGGAGTAGGTGTTGTGATTAAGAGGGAGCGATTTTATCAGATCGATTTGACTGCTAGGGTTTTAGGGTAGTGCACATTGTTTCTAGGTAATGCAATTTGGTAGTATGGTGTATCAGGATCTCATATTTGAGGATAGATTCAACGTTGGATCCAACTTCTATTCATGGCATGAGAGGATAACGATGGTGTTGGAGAAGTAAGGGGTCTAAAAGTTTGTTGTGTGTTGGCTCAAGATAACAAGAAGGATGCCAAGGAAAGAACAACAATCTTGGAGGGAGGCGAAGTCCACATCATTCGTCACTTGACTCAGAAGAAGACAACCAAATCCATGTGGATAGCCATCATTAGTCTCTATCGATGTTCAAGTGAGGCCAAAAAGTTGGTATTAAAGGACAAGCTCAGGAACATTAAAATGTTCAATTTGGATTCTATGGTGTCTTACCTCACCAAATTTACCTAAGAAAGAGAAGAGTTGGATAATGTGGGTGAGACAATTCCATATAGAGATCTGGTGAATTCCCCTTGTTGGGTTTCACCAAATATTGACATGCATTCATAGATGGGATTTGTGCTAGAGAGAAGCTTTTATATTGGGAGTGAGTATGGGCTGACTGTGTTTAAGAGGAGATTCACAGATAAGCTCAATATGGGTCACGTTTTAAGACCAAGGAAGATGAAGAATTTTTTTCCCTAGCCAACAAAGGGGCCAAGTCAAAGGGCAGAAAGAGCAGTGATGGTGGATAGTTGAGCTCCAATGATGAGATAAAGAAAAAGGATCTCAGAAAGATCAAGCACTTTTTGTATCATCACTTTGAGCATTATGCTACTAAATGCCATAATAGGAAGAAAGGGTGGACAACAAGGACCAAGTAGTAGCCTTTATAGACATAGATGAGTTCTCCTCTCATTCTCATAAGGAATTTTCACTCATTTCTTATATATAAAGATTAGTGGCTACCAATTTATGGTATGTGGACAGTAGTGCATTTTGTCATATGGCATGAAATAAGTACTTCAAGAAACTATTAGAAAGGTACACATAGTTCGACATTGAGATGGGAGATTGTGGAAACTATCGGGTCGAGGCTACTGGTACAATTCAATTTGAGAGGGAGTTTGGAAACCCTCTGTATCTCAGAGATGTCTCTTGAAACCCGATGAGTGCATGTTCTTTCATGAACTGAATATAGCCTCCAATATGTTCAGAGTTGACTTCAAATTTCGGATCAACAACTGCCTTTAGAAGGAAACTACTAGGTTCTCACCTCCCCTAAGGAGGAGGCAACTGTTGGGGTTTTTTCTCATTGTTGTTAGGATTTTTCTTAGCATTTCAAGGTTGAATGCTCAACAATTACCCTTATTGATCTAATCTAGCAAGTACTTGACTGTAGGTAGAGGGACTACTCCCTCAATTGGCATTTTCCGTAGGAAGAGTGGTGGAGAGGAGATCAATGATTCAATGACTAAGGTTTTGAGATGGCTAGGGTTTTGCAAAGCTTACCCAAATGTACGGACTTTACAAGAGTTTTATTTCTCTTAAAAAACCATGTCTAAAATATTTACATTACAGATTTAGATTTCTTATTTATAATTTAAGGTAAATTTTAGATTTCTTATTTATAACTTAAAGTAAATTTTTCCCAACAATATAAAGTAGTAGTTCGAAGAATATACAAATTTAAAAAAAAAAAAAAAAAAAACCTTTATAAATATGAAAGTTTAAAATAAAAAGTCAATCACTTCAATATTCTAAACCAATGGAAATATATTTTAAAAAATCCATTGAAATTTACTCACCTAGTCATGGAAACCCAAAATGAAATAGATGAAATCGAAATTTACTCAACTAGTCATGGAGATCCCAAAATGAAATAGATGAAATTGAAATTTGCTCAACTAGTCATGGAGATCCCAAAATGAAATAGATGAAATTTAAATTTTGCTAGTAGTCAACCTCCCATACATGATCATACCCATATCATGGAGGTACCATGGACGAAATTTATTAAATGATGGAAAACTCTTTGGTATGTTACGAATGAATAACTATCACACAAAATAATATAAAATGAAAATAAATCATTGCATTTAAACATGTCCACCAATAATTCAACAAGTAATATGCGTTGAAAAAAAAAAGAAAATTGGTTTTCCATAAAATCATTTTTTTTTTCTTTTAGTGTAGCAATTTGGTGTTTGGTCCATTCCAGTGAGAGTTGGGTTAAAGTCTATTAGGAAGGCATTATTTTTCCTGGATCAATATGACTATCACACCATGTAGATCCCTAGTATAAATTCATGGTATATTTAGGCCAAAATTTTAGCAAGAAAAGAGTCAACTTGACCCACAAATTAATTTGATCAATTTAGGATTTCAAGATGGTACAATTTGTCCGATAAATGATGAAAAATTATGACTGCTTTTCACATACATATAAAAGTCATGAATACAACATCAATAGAACTGTTATATTAGAAGACTACAATTATTAGACACCAAAATACACTTTGAAATTTTGGTATTTGAAATTAATTTGCAAAAAAATATCTCTTTTTAATAAATAAATATACATTATAATTTAAAATCAATTTAATAAGAGTGAAATACTCACCATGCCTTTGTATCAAATCTTAATTAATGTCTACTCAAAACCATTCTTCACATTTTATATGAAAAGTCTTCACTTTTCCATTCACTCATCCTATTCTATTTTCCATTCACTCATCATATTCTATTTTCCAAGGACAATCCATTTTATGTGAAAGGAAACACAAAAGTAACTTTATACGTTTCCTTTTATTACTAGTCATCTGTGCCAAACATCATGAATTCAAGGAAACTGTCTGTCGCCAATGCCATCGTCAAAGTACCAGGAATGTCTATTTCAAAACCTTTCTTCACATTTTCCATGAACTCATCATATCATATATGAACTAATTTCATTTTCCAAGGACCATTCAATTTATGTGAAAAGAAACACGAAAGTAGCTTTATACCTTTCCTTTTATTACTTGTCATTTGTGCCAAACATCATGAATTCAAGGAAACTATCTCTTTGGACTATGCCATCGTCAAAGTCCCCTCTACGGCAACCTCTTTCCTTGGTGACGGCCCTCCGCAACAGCGCCCTGCTCTTGTATAGGCCTTTCCCAATGCCTCTCCGGAATAAAGTGAAAAACGCCCAATGCTTTGTGAATCTCCCCGGCTTAGAAAACACCCCAATGAAATTAAGAAAGACTAGCTCATTAAATATGGAAGGCGTAGTCTAACCTAGAGACTACGAAATAATATTTTTCATAATTATTTTTTAAGTTATTTTATCAATAATATCATAGAGATTTTTAAAGATTTAAGTTTAAATTGTTTAATCTGTAAAATTTTAATTTTTTAAAGATTTTCACGACATTAAATGTCAAAAGAATATTTTAAATAATAAAAAAATCACAATCTCACTTACAATTGTATCACCCATTTTATGAAAAGGATAATTTAATAAATTAAACTATACCAATATGAAACCTTTTCTTCTGATTTCCATATAATGCTCCTTGCCCTACTTCATAATACCCCACTTCAAAAGTCCTCATTGTAGCAACAAAGGTATGTGGATCTACCTTGTCGCACTTTTCCAAATTTTTGATGAAAAGCCTCATGACCTCCTTATGCTTGTGGAGTGAAAATGGCCTTCATCAAATGATTAAATGTGACTGTCAAACTTATCTACCTTGTCCACTTGGTAATTGGCCCCTCTTTCTCTATGACAATTTCCATTTATAATCCATCTCAATGCCATGCCCAGAAAATATTCAAAAACCCGAAGAGCTAGATAGGTAGACGTCAAATTAATGCACGACACTGGTCCCTTCCCTGTCCAGCGCCACCGGGAAATGAATTCAAACATATGTTTTCAACTCTTCCTTCTCAATTTTTGCAGGTTCAATTGGGAAGGTTGGAACTTACAGAGTGCATTTTGCTACAATGGAACCAACCAGAGAAATTCCCAACCAGTTACAAAACCAACAAAACCAAGAATTAAGATAACAAAACCAAACTTTTAAAGGAAATGTTGTAGTACACTTTTTCTCCATCGTACCAAATCTTGACATGCCGTATTAAATCTTGATACAACATTTTTGTTAGCCAATGATAAGTTTTACCAACTTATTTGGCCTCTTCCCTAGGGGAGAGCACATCGTGTATGCAAAACTTAGACTAAAATCATACGCAGTGGAATTTTTTTTCATGTTCAAGTAATGATAGCATCACTCTAGCATTATTTGGTTAACATCAATTTATTTCTTTAAACTTTGCTTTAAAGAATCAAAATTCTTGGCATCATAAATTATTGTTGCTAACGAGTCTCACCACGATCCCCTGATGCTACATGCGACAACTGCCCAGATTTGCCACATGTTCTTCTTAGGAAATCATTGAGACGACAAGCAAACATCACGAGTTCCAGGAGCATCTAAAATTCCAATTCCATTTATCCTTGTTGATGTGCTCCGACCAGGGAAACCTTTGATAAATTTTGCATTGCATAAAAAAGAGGACTTTCCCTATAAAGTTTGCTAGTGGATCTATTGCTAGCTCTGCAATTATTAGCGTTTGGTGAATGTTCAAGCAACCAATTTTTTTGGAGCTATAACTCTATTAATGCACTTAGGCATTATATGTCATCCCTTGGATTTTGTACTTTTCTAAATACAAGGGTTGACATATACTTCCCTAATGCATTAATGGAGCTATAACTCTAGGAATATTGATAATCGAATGTTCAAAGGTGAATACCAATACTATTTGTCAGTACTAGTTTTAAAGTCATAGAGAATGCTTGCTCAAAATATTTTTCTTTAGTGTTTCCTTGAGTTCTTACGCATGGCATAGTTGTAATCACAAATGGTTGTGGCTTCCATGTGTGTGATGCTTTTACAATTTAGAGACATGAAATTTCCTTGCAAAATGGCGCGAAAGGATCCCCACAAGATGTTGTCCACCCCTGCCTAGCACTATGCCTTGTTTCTCAACCACACAATGTCGAGTAATCCATATATTGGATTTTCCATCGTGCCACATGCCGCTTTGTGCAGAAGAGACTTGAATATTATTGCAACACTCACAACAAAAAAAAGGTTTATGAAGTACAAGGAAAATTTTAAGGATAGAAATTTATCTCAAATTTTATAAACATTAGTGAATATTACTAGTCTCTAATATGCAAACTATAAAATGCTTGGAGATAATTTTATGAAAGTACCCAAATTTTTAATTATTTAATATAGAGTCTAAAATTTTGGCTATTTTCAAGGTAAAATTTTTTTTACTATAAATTTCAAGCAAATCATTTTATGAAAATATACGAATCTTATTTTTTCAAAAAGCATGGAAAATTAACCCACCTATGAATATTACCCCTAAAATTTTACCTAATGGAGTAATATGTACTCATTCACTTCTATATTTTGGACCTAAGGAACTTTTTATGAAGCATAAGTATGAAAGTTGACTAAAACGAGAGGGTGGATATATCATTGAATATGAAAATCAATGTATGTATATGACAGAAAGTTGGGTCAGGTGTCACATATGAAAAATTTAAATATGAAATCTGGAGATGCATATGAGAATATAAAAATAATAGAAATTTGCAACCTCAAACTACATAATAGACTCGGAATTGATCCATCTATAAAATTTAGAGAGGTCCAGATGTAACTATAAAATTTGGATAAATTTAGATAAAATATTGTTAATATGAGAAAATTACCAAGCCTCAAATGTGTGGGGTTGTTGCTAACGAGATTCATCAGCCCAACACACCCATAGAACTTGGCTAAAAAAATGGTGGTGTTTTCTTGTGACTCTGTGGTACTTATCCATTAGAGGCAAGGCTTGAAAATGTAGGATTCGTTGTAACCCTTTAGCAGGACTCCATAGCAATTGCAACTCATCCTCGTTATATCCTCTTATATGACAGACATATATGCACCATGATTAAAAATATTTCATTCACTATATGTGTGTACAAGATCTTACAATTTCATATATATATATATGACAATCTTATATATACATATCCTTTGGCAGGACTCCATAGAAATTGCAACTCATCCTCATTATATCCTCTTATATGACAGGCATATATGCACCATGAATAAAAATATTTTATTCACTATATGTGTGCACAAGATCTGACAATCTTTTATATATATATATATATATATATATATATATATATATATATATATATATATATATATATTCAATCGAAAAACTCTATGCAAGTTTCCAGCATAACTCTGCTCCTTTCCACGGGAACATTAATGTGGTGGATGAGGTGTTCCACCAGTTTGAGGCGTTGTGTGAGAGAAATACTCTCCTGATTGATTATAAGCCTGTGCACATTCCGCCTCCAACTCACCAAGCTGAGTGCAGAGACGCTTCTCCAACAATTAGAACCTCCAGCACTTTATTGCATCGCATCACTACAAGATCTAAACTGGGAACATGCACACACAGTGCACCCCACAGCTTCATAAGTCTGTGTTGATGGACAAACAAAACAAAATATATATTCTCTTATTTCCCGGCCCAGGTTTATAAGTGCTCTGAATACCAATTTCAATTTCAATTTAAATTTTGATAATTTTGATAGTGTAAATCATCTTGTTTTCGCATACAAATAAATATATTTGGTGTTGTTTTAAGATAGATAATTTAATTTGGACACGCAATTAATTGGTTAGAAGAATATCTCAACCACACAGTAATCTAGAAATCTATTAGATCTAAACAACTCCTAAAGAATAAGAACATACTCTAAAAAATCACAAAATAAACAAGAACAAAATTACAATTTCCAAATAAACACATATATAATCTCTACCTATTTACAACTATAGATCAGACTATCCCATTAATATAGCAGACTATCTCCTTAATGTGTTCTTACTTATGCCCTCTGAAATGAATAGGATTGCCCCTTCCTTCTCTCCAAAATTTATTATCTTTACATCATGTAAAGTGTATCAATCTGAAAGAACAATGTAGTGTAAAACTACAGAACAATGTGTCTTTCTTCGACATTATACCCTGTTGAAAAGCGAAAAGAAAATCTTAAAGAAAATCTTACCTGCCTCAGCTGATACTCCTCTTTTTGATAAGGTGTTTGCCATCCCATTCTGTTCCCAGTACACATGGATGAAAGTGACTTTTGGGAACACATGGATAAAAGTGATTTTTGGGAAAGACTGTGAAAGTGACTGGATGCGCCTCATCCATGCGTTCAGAATGAAGATGTTGAATAAGGTGGATCCTTTACCCATTCCATAACACTTTGAAGTGCCCCAAAAATTGTGATTTGGAAATCTGATATATAAAAGGGGAAAAAACATTTTATACCTTTGAAGATTTGATTTATTGCCATAAATTTAATACTTTGAAGTCCCCAAAAATTGTGATTTGGAAATCTGATATATAAAAGGGGAAAAAACATTTTATATCTTTGAAGATTTGATTTATTGCCATAAATTTAATGCTTTGAATGATTTTGGCATAGTCAATATTAGAGTTAACTAAATATGGCCCAAAAACATTCCACTAATTTAATAAAAAAATATTAAATAAATTGTATTTTTGTTTTAGTTTTTTATTTTTTAAAATTAATTTAAATGTTTGTTTCCGGATGCAATTTTAGAACTGTGTTATTGCCCTAACTTTAATGGTTTTGAACTGTGTTATTGTCATAAATTTAATGTTTTAAACCATTTCGGCAGATTTGAGTTGTTGCTCTAATTTAATGTTTTGAATGATTTTACCCCTGTCAATATTACAATCAACTAAATATGTTTAAATATGTGTCAAGAACATTATACTTATTTAATAAAGGAATATTAAATAAATTTGTATTTTTGTTTTTATTTTTATTTTTTAAAAGTAATTTAGATTTTTGTTTTATTTTACAAATTTATAGAATCATAAGAAATTTATTAGTAAATTGTTTAAATATAGAAAATTTTGAAGAATAATATTTATTAGTAACCAACCATCCATAAGTTGTGTTTATTTCTGATTTGTTATCTTTGATGATGTAAGCATTACACTAACCTGATATTTATATAATATTATGTTCAAATTTTACAAATAAATTTTAAATAAATAAAAACATTATAAAATTAAAATATATTTAAACATACTAATCCAATAATTAACTCTAACACGTCTTATCTTATTAAATAATATAAAATTATAAAACTTTATTTATCAAATAAAATAAAATTATAAAACTTTATCTATCAACTTTTTGAGTATTAACATTGGAAACCTAATTTCACCTATTATGAAATTAGTATAATACATCTCACATTTTCACTCAT
The DNA here is from genome assembly GCA_031772625.1 of Pinus tabuliformis. NCBI lineage: Eukaryota > Viridiplantae > Streptophyta > Pinopsida > Pinales > Pinaceae > Pinus > Pinus tabuliformis. Next base: position 359,713,676 of record CM062811.1, on the reverse strand, counting down.
ACAAACTAATAAAAAAAATAACTAATACAAACGTTTTACACTTCAATATCCATTTACATAAATAGTCTATACATATACTAAACAATATATACAATATCACTGGGAAAATTGAGTATAATAAGATTCAACGATAGAAGAAATTTGTTTGTATTTATTTAAGCTCAAAGACAAAGGCTTTGTGAATCTCCCTTTCCGAGAAAAAGCCCCAATAAAATTACAAAAGACTGGCACGCAAAATATGGAACCCCTTTTCATTTACTTCTTATAGACTATATCAAATTTTGTGGATTTTAAAATTTAATTTAATTTCTCATTTCCATATAAGACTCCCTTGACCTACCCCACTTCAGAAATCCTCAATTGTAGGAATATAGTTATGTGGATCGGCCCGTGGCATTTTTCCAGCATTTCGGCGAAAAGCCTCGTGACCTCCTCGTAGGTCTTCATCAAATGATTTATCTCGACCCCGTTCCCGTTGGGCGATTCCTATTTCCGCCACAGTTTTTTAATTAATGCTGGAGTTGTCTATAATGCGACTTTTTGAAGATTCTGGTGACGGAATCCGGCGGAAGAAATTGAGGTTAAATCTTGATTTGTTGCAGTTAAAATGGTTTTTTAACTGCATATTTGGATTCAGCACCCTGAAAAACCCCTGGGACGCCTTGATTGTGCAGAAACTAGCTATCAAACTTGCGATTCCAATAAATTTTTGCCGGATTTTGACCGGAAAAACCCACGGGAAATATAATGCGAGCTGTTTTTTTTTCTCTTCCAGTTTTTTTTCTCGCGTTATATTTCCCTAATGCCCCCGCATGTCAGGGGGCATTAATTAAAAAACTGTGGCGGAAATAGGAATCGCCGTCCACGTTGCTAACTAGCCCCTCTATTTATTGACCAGGGAGGCGGACCATAATTTATTAAATGAAATATTAAATATGTTTTCTTTAAATTTTTTTTTATTTTTTTATATTGAAATAAAATTTATATAAAATAATGTAAAACCTTACTCAGGCCTTTGTATATGAGTAGATGTATTCGGAAGAATACTATTGGCCACAACTTTAGTAAATTCAGATGAAAATGTTTTTGAAGTAATCGCTTTTTAAGTTGTCAATTTTTACCCTACCTCATTCAAACCTTGCACCAAACAAACTTGGAATGGGAAGTAACCAGAAAACACTCAACAAAGGGTTGCTTTGCTAGTGATTCTATGAGGTAGGAAGAAGGGTTAAGTGTAAATAATTTGCTACTCTAACAATTTCTATGTTATGTCACCTGCAAATCGAGAAACACAAACCATTTCCTTTGGGATTTTGTAATAAAATAACCTACCAATACCTATCTGTGTTTTGCAGTTAATTTTTAAGTTAATGAGAGCAACTATATGTGTTCTGGTGTTAATCTTCAAGTTAATGTCCTACCCATATCTATCTGTGTTCCGCGGTTAATTTTTAATTAATGAGTGCAACTATCTGTATTCTGCGGTTAATCTCTAAGTTAATGAGTGGAAATAGACTATAATAATTTTGTAGTGTAAATATAATATAAGATTTTTTTAGAATTCATAGTGTTTACTCTTCTTTCTCTTAGGTTTAGAGGATGTGCAATGGCAATAAGGGTTCACGTTAATTTTTTTTCATAGGTTTAGAGAATGTGTAATGGCCAGTTGATGTTAATTTTTGAGTTACCAAGGTGCTTTGTGTGTACTCAATATTAGCATATTAGTCATAATTTAGTTAAGTATTTATGTTTCAAAAGAAAAAGTATTTCCTTCTATAGAGTGAATTTAGTTGAAATAGAAGTAATGAAATATAATAATTTTATTTCCCTTCATTAAAAGGTAAGAATTTTTAAAATTTATCATTTTATTTTTGAGTTACCAAGGTGCTTTGTGTATAATCAATATGAGTATATTAGCCATAATTTAGCTAAGTATTTATGTTTCAAAAGGAAAAAATATTTCATTCTATAGAGTGAATTTAGTTGAAATAGAAGTAATGAAATATAATAATTTTATTTCCCTTCATTAAAAGGTAAGAATTTTTAAAATTTATCATTTTCTTTTCTTTTCTATTTAGTGTCTTTTAAGTATAAAAAGCATTGAATTTTCTAGTAGAACATATCATTTTCTTTGCAAATTTATAAGAAACTAACTTAAATTATATAACTTGAAGAGGTGTTCAAAATGGAAACATCTTCTAGCTCTTGAAGTGCAAGATATAAAAGGAAATGTTTTCTTTTGTTTCCTTTTTTTTGGATTGGAGTATGATTGGAGGTAACAATATTGCTTGGATCAAATCAAATAGGTATAATAATTTCATTATTGGGGAGAAAAAAAAATCCATTGTATCCACCAAGCATTAGAAAAAGTTTCAGCAAAAAATCAAAAGAAGAAAATAAAAATCACGGAAATCAAAAGTGCATAGTTGACATCCCCTTGGATATATAATGTAAACATTTTGATACTACTTGTTTTTTCATATATATATATATATATATATATATATATATTCAATTTTTGTCATGTCATGTTAATATCTTGTTGTTTCTTGTCAATTTTAGTGTTCATATGGGCAAGAGGATTATCTAGAGATTGATACATTTCCTTATGATATATCAAAAGTATCTAAAAAGGGGATACATAGTTGTTTGGGTTGTAAGCATCGAAGACATGGTTGCACATGTAATTTTAGTGTTTGCAAATCCAATAATTCACCAAAATGTGCCTCGATTACTTATGTTGAGATGTACCATATAGATATTATAGGTAAACCTTGCCATGGACAAGAGGTTGATGATTTTGTAGTCACAAGGGAATACCATGCACCCGATGTTAGTAATGAACTACTTCAATGGGTAGAAAAATGTTTGTTATTGGGAATGTCAACTAAATGTATACATCACAAACATACCGAATTAGTGCATGACAAAGTAACATCATTTAAAGTGTCATATGTTTGATAAGAATGACACTCAAAGTGTGCATACATGGCAAGTGGAAAATCTTGATAAAGTATTTTGCTAGTCAGATTTTGACAATCAAATATATGATGAGGTACACACACCATTGATTTTGGGCATTCGACAACCACTACAACTGGAACGGATGAGAAAATATTCGAAGTGATAGTCTTACAATTAGACTAATGGTTCACTTAAAAACCAATCAGCTGCGCGTTAAACATATTTTATACGTGCATTCTTTCCGAGGGTCCTGCTTGTCTGACCAATCACCATCGGTCCTACTTTGACTTCTTACTCCCCAAGTGCTTCAATATCCACCGTTAATCTATCTCGTTTGATCCAATAGTTATCGCACCATCTTGCATGAATTCTTGCACGACCGATATCAGGTTGAGAGCGCGCAAGAAAAGTGGTTTTCTCGTGCGACGTGTCACCAGCTTAGGTTAATCGCGCAATTTGGAGAAATACCATTTCCCATTTATTTTCCACGTGATATACCACTTACTGCTTTCCAATACTACCCACATGTTTAATACAGAACCTTTAATAAATGTGCTTAATAAGATTTAGCGCCTAATCTCAGTATTAACCCTTAACGCTAATTGACTGTAATTAACAATAAACACATAAATGGAAATAATACCCAATTAGGGTACCAAACCCCGATACACAGATTTAAGAGAAACTTTGCACCAAGAAGAACACAAAACACCACACTTAATCAATTATTCAATAATATAGAAATTATAGAGTCTTGGCCCTCTCGGCTCGATTACAACAATTTGTCCGACCTCTGTTTCCTCGCAAACCCTATCTCTCTCTCAATCTTTTGCTTACTCCCTCTTCTATTCCATCCAATTTCTATCATTACATTTTTTTTCTCTTTGATGGATCAAATCCTATCCTAACTCTATTGACAACTCAATCTCTATTTTTATCAGCTCAACTATTAAATCCCTATTCTCAAGCTCTGATACACACATATTCTAACAACTTATCTCCTATTCTAAAAATAATACAATGATTTAATTCTTACCATAATTGAAGTAATAGATAAATTCGAGAGATCCATCTCTCTCTATTAAAACCGATTTTGACCACTCAGGTCAATGAAATTCAACTCATGTTAGCCACAACATGTGAACATACAATCAGATTGCCGGCTAAGTCCGGATGCTCCTGCATCAGACTCCTGGGGAAGAAAATAATCATTCATCAAACTTTCGGGATTGACTCCATACTTCTGCAACTTTTTTGCTGTCAACCAACTGACATCCTCTATTGGTTGTCCCTTCCATTTCACCAAACACTTAAAATAAACCTGTCCTCTAGTTCTTTTGGTTACTCTCCAAAACAATTTCCACCTCTTTCTTGATTGTCTTTGGCATTTGTTCTTCCCAATGTACAGTCTGTTCTTCATCTTCTGAAGGTTCATTTTGTATCTCTGTCTTTGTCTCCTTGTATGGTCACAAATTTGCAACATTGAAGATAGGTGATATTCCAATCCCTTCTGGAAACTCAATTTCATACACATTGGTTGAAAACTTCCTCACAATTCTGCATGGCCCTATCCTTTTCATCTTTAGTTTATTATAAGTCCCAATAGGAGACCTTTCTTTCCTCAAGTGTACCATCACTTGATCACCCACTTGGAATTCTTTTTCCTTTCGCTTCATATCAACTCTCTGTTTGTATTTGCCATTGCTTTCCTACAATTTGTCTTTGACATCTTCTTGTAGTCTCTGCATCTGCTCTGCAAACTCTTCAGCCTTTGCACTTCTTGTCTCATGTTTTCTCAAATTTCTGAGCTCATACACACCTCTTGGATTCATCCCCAAAAAATATGAAATGGACTCATCCCAGTACTTCAGTTTGGAGTGTCATTATAGGAAAACTCAGCTTGAGCAAGTGCTAAATCCCACTGCTTAAGATTTTGGTACACTAAACTTCTCAATATGTTTCCCAAGCTTCTGTTTACCACTTCTGTCTGTCCATTTGTTTGAGGGTGATATGCCGAGTTGAAATTAAGGTTGGTACCTAGTTTCTTCCAAAGAGTTCTTCAGAAATGCCCAACAAACTTTGTATCCTTATCAGACACAATACTTATAGGCAATCCATGTAACCTTACAACTTCTGAAAAAAACAGATTAGCAATACGTGTTACATCACTAGTATTTTTGCATGCAATGAAATGTGCCATTTTTTAAAATCTATCTACCACAACATAAATGGAATCATTTCCTCTTTGGGTTCTAGGTAATCCCAAAACAAAATCCATATTAACTGCATCCCATGGTCAGTCTGGTATCAGTAATGGCTGGCACAATCCTGTATTTTGGCTTCTCCCCTTAGCATGCTGACAAATCCTGCACTTCTCAACAAATTTCTTAACATCAGTTTGCATCTTTGGCCAATAGTAAAAAGCATCTACCTGAGCAAAGGTTTTGTCTTGTCCAAAGTGCTCAGATAACCCTCCACTGTGTTTCTCCTTGATTATGTTTGCCCTCATAGAACATTTGGGAATGCATAGTTTGTTACCTTTAAACAGTAAACCTCCTTAGATGATATAATCTAACCACTAGCTTCTATTATGAACTGTTGGATTTTGTACAACTGTATAAATATCTTTAAATTTTGCATCATCTTTATACATTTCAACCATTTCTTCAAATCATACAACACCAACTCTTAATTATTTCACAATGAAATTTACCCTGCTTAGAGCATCAACAACTTTTTTCAACTTACCACTTGTATGTTTTATCACAAAAGTAAAACTCTGTAAAAAATCTACCCACTTGGCATGCTTTTGATTCAATTTTGGTTGATTGTTTATAAACTGCATTGCATGATTGTCAGAGTACAATACAAACTCCTTTGGTAGCAAACAATGTCTCCATTTTTTAAAATCTTGTACAATATCATAAAATTCTTTGTCATAAGAGGAATATTTCTTCTTAGCTTCATTTAGTTTCTCCCTAAAGTATGCTATTGGTCTCTGTTCTTGACTTAAAACTACTCCAGTTGCAACTCCACTAGCATCAGTTTCAACTTGAAAAACTTGTCCAAAATCAGGCAAAGATAAAACTGGTTTTTCTGTAATTTTCTTCTTCAGCAACTTAAAATTTCGGTTTGTTGCTTCTGTCCACTTCAATGGTTGATTAATCTATTTGATTGTTTCAATAATTGGTGCACAAATCTAACTAAAACTTCTGATAATTTTTCTATAAAAACTTGCAAGACCATGAAAGCTTCTTACCTCAAATATGTTTCTTGGAATAGGCCAGTTCCAAATTTCTTGGACTTTCTCTGGATCCATTTTTAGACCTTCTTTAGAAACTACAAACCCCAAATAGATTAATTCTTCTTTCATGAAACTACATTTCTTCAGATTTATCAACAATTTCTCTTTCTGCAGAGTTCTTAGAACCAACTTAAGATGCTCCAGATGTTCTTCTTTGCTTCTACTGAAAACTAGAATATCATCAAGATAAACAATGACAAACTTGCCTGCATATTCCTTCAATACTTCATTCATCAATCTCATGAATGTGTTGGGTGCATTAGTGAGTCCAAAAGGCATCACTAACCACTGATACAGCCCATTGTTTGTTTTAAATGCAGTCTTCCATTCATCTCCTTCTCTAATCCTTATTTGATGGTATCCACTCTTCAGATCTATCTTAGTAAAATACTTTGACCCACTTAAACAATCCATCAAATCATCCATGTGTGGTAAAGGAAAACGATACCTGATTGTGATTTTGCTGATGGCTCTAAAGTCTGTGCACATGCGCCACTCACAACCTTTCTTTGGACTAAGTACGGTTGGTACAACACATGGACTAAGACTCTCTCTGATCAATCCCTTATCCATCAGTTCCTGTATTTGTCTTCCAACTTCTGCATTTTCTTGAGGAGTTAATCTGTATGCTACTTTATTTGGCAAACTTGCTCCAAGTATTAGGTCAATATGATGACTAATACTCCTAATTGGGGGCAATGCATTTGGCAACTCATCCACAATCATATCAACAAAATCATTCAAGAGAGTTTTTATTTCTTCAGGTAAATCATCCAAGTTTGTAGAAATCAAAGTTACCTTAGGTCTCCCTATGACAACAAAATGCATTTCTTCACCTTTTCCAACTTCTTGCAACATCTCCTTTCCACTCATCAGCATAACTCTATTTCCAGCTGTTCCTTTGTCAGCTTCATCCTTTAATGGCAACAATATATGCTTCACTCCATTCTTCTCCAAGATATAGGTGTTTTTTCTACCATCATGAATGGATTTTCTGTCAAACTGCCAAGGTATTCCTAGCAATACATGGCATACATCCATTGGCATTACATCACATAATACCACATCCTTATAAGTACCAATCTGGATCTCTACCTTGCATTGTCATGTTACAATAAGCTGATGTCCTTTTCACAGCGATGACACTTTGTAAGGAGTAGGGTGTAGTGTTTTCACTAATCCTAACTTGTCCACCATTTTTGTAGAAACCAGGTTATCAGTGCTTCCATTGTCAATTATCACTTTAAAACATTTTCCTTTGGACTTACATGTACTTCTGAATAAATTCTTTCTCTGAGTTGGTTCTCCTGTCTCTTTCTTTGCTTTAAACAATACCCTTTTCAATAACAAATATTATCCTACTTCAGGTGATTCTTTCTTATTTGTAATTTCAGGTTTTTCTTCCTTTGCCTTAGCCACATTCACATTCCGTTGATTTGTTTTTTTATTATGAGGACAGTCCCATGATCCATGTCCCCATTATCCACATGTATAACACCAAATTTCTCTTCCTCGACCTCTTCCTCTAGGTGCAAATCTTCCTATACTAAAGTCTCCTCTCTATGGTGGTCTACTACTTGAACCTCCTGCTTCACCCCGAGGGTGTTGAAATCTTGATATGGTAATTCCTATACCTCTTGCTGAACTTTTCCCTCTGTTCCTCTGATTTTGTTTTCTCAACATCTTCTCCTTTGCTTTCAACGATGCTTGAGGTATAGGAATTACCATATCAAGATTTCAACACTCTTTCCACCATGATGACACTCTTTCCCTCAGACTTGGGTAAACCTGTGATAAAATCCATTGAAACCTCCTCCCAACATTGGCTTGGAATGGATAAAGGTTGTAATAGACCTGTGATCTTAATTGTTTCAACTTTATTTTGTTGGAAAACAAAACATTCTGCCACAAACTTTTGAATATCCGATTTAAGGCCATCCCAAAAAAATTCCTTCTTAACCCTGTGGTAAGTTTTTAAAAATCCTGAGTGCCCTCCTAAGGGAGAAGTGTGCAATTCCATAAGAATCTTTTGTTTTAGTTGGGAATTCTTACAGAGGTATAAGCGATCTTTGTACCATAAAGAATCATTTTGCCAATTAAATGTATCAGATGTACTGGAATCTTGTTGTAACTTTCAAATAAGTGCCCACACTTCTTCGTCATTATTCCATTCCTCTCTTGCTTCCTTTATCCAATCTGGTTGGATAATAGAAATGGCGCACAACAATGCTTCCACATCCTCATCCTTTCTTGAGAGTGCATCTGCCACCACATTTTGCTTCCCTTTTTTGTAGATGATTTCAAAGTCATAACCCAACATCTTTGTGACCCACTTTTGTTGCTCTTCAGAGGATAATCTTTGTTCTAAGAAGTATTTAAGGCTACCATGATATGTTTTTACCTTGAAGTGTCTTCCCATTAGGTAGGGTCGCCATTTCTTAAGTGCATGGAGTATTGCCAAGATTTCCTTCTCATAAATAGCTTTGTGTAAAAAATTTCCCTTGATTGGACGACTTTCAAAAGCAGTGGGTCTTTCATCTTGCATTAAAACAACACTAATTCCATTTCCTGAAGCATCACATTCCACAATAAAGGTTTTTGTGAAGTCTGGTGTAGCTAAGACCGATGCTTGGCACATTGCCTCTTTAAGATGTTCGAAGGCCTTTGTTGCTTCTGGAGTCCATGAAAATGCATCTTTCTTCAATAATGTTGTTAGAGGTGCTACTATTCTCCCATAATTCTTAACAAACTTGCAATAATACCCTGTCAACCCGAGAAATCCTCGCAAATGCTTTATGGATGTGGGGATTTTCCATTCCTTAATGGCTTTAATTTTGCTAGGGTCTACCTTAACTCCTTCATGAGATACAATATGACCCAGATATTCCACCTCTTGTACTCCAAAGAAACATTTGGATCTTTTTGCATATAATTGTTTCTCCTCCAATAGTTGTAGCACCCTATCAACATGTTCAACATGATCCTTCCAAGACTTGCTGTAGATTAGTATATCATCAAAAAATACTAACACAAATTTTCTAAGGAATGGTTTGAAAATGGAATTCATCAAACCTTGAAATGTTGAAGGTGCATTGGTAAGGCCAAAAGACATGACAAAAATTCATAATGACCATCATGAGTTCTAAATGTTGTTTTCAGAATGTCTTTAGTCTTCATTCTGATTTGATGATATCCTGAACGAAGATCCAACTTGGTGAAGTAAATTGATCCATGCAATTCATCCAGTAATTCATCAATGAAAGGAATCAGAAACTTATCTTTAATAGTGAGCTTGTTGAGCTCCCTATAATCGGGACACATGCGCCATGATCCATCCTTCTTGTGCACTAATACTACTGGAGCAGAGAAAGAACTTTGACTCGGTTGAATTATACCAGTCTCTAGCATTTCTGCAACCATACGTTCAATTTCACTCTTTTGGGCACAGGGTTATCTGTACAGCCTGATGTTTGGAGGAACACTTCCTGGAATCAGATAAATAGCATGATCATGATCACGAATAGGTGGTAGAACTTTGGGAGTCTCAAATACCTTGGAATTATTGTTCAAGACTTTTTGGAGATCTGGAGAAATAGATGATTCCAATGTGGAAACATCTAGTGAACATAATTGTGGAATTACACCCCTTTGTTCCTTTCTTAGAAGCTTTGTCATACCGTTAGAGCTGATTATCTTTCCTGGTTTCCCTGCAATACCCCTTAATTCAACTTCCTTTCCTTCCATAGAAAATTTCATGAAAAGCTCTTGAAAATTAAAAGCTATTGTACCCAAGGATTGTAGCCATTGGACTCCTAGTACAACATCAGCACCTCCCATTGGAATGGAAAGCATTGGGCTAGTCAATACATATTCTCCCATCGATAGCTTGATATTATGGCACTTTCCAGAGCAATTTATTATTCCTCCATTTGCAACCATCACTTGACACTCTGGTGCTGGATATAAGAAGCAATTCAATTCTTTTTCTACCTTACAATCAATAAAATTGTGGGTACTTCCTGAATCAATCAACACTATTGCCTTTTTCTTCTTGATTTGTCCTTCTATCTTGATGGTTTGAGGAGTGGTAATTCCAGCCAATGCATTACAAGATATGGTCGGATTCATTTCTTCTTTATCTAGGCTTTGTTCCTGGAGTATATCCTCTTCTTTTGACCTTTCTTGCTCCTTTTCTTCTTCCTCTTCGCAATCTATGTAGAATAATTTCTTCTTAGCACACTTATGACCTTTAGTTTATTTGCTATCACAACTGTAACAAAGCCCTTTTGCTCTTTTTTCTTCCAATTTTTGTGGTCTCAACCTTATAGGTTGTGGAAGACTAGGGGCAACAACACTTCCATCTTTATAATTGTGAGTGGTATGCTTCCTGGTTGCCATAATTTTTCTTTCTATTTTTCTTGCTAACCTAAATGCCTTCTCTAATGAATCAGGTTCCCAAAGGCGAACATCATGTTGGATATTATCCTTTAAAGAACCTATGAACACATCAATCCTATGCTCCTCTGGAATATTTTTTACCCTTATGTTCAATTTTTGGAACTCCTCAATGTGCTCCATTATTGAACCCTTTTGTTTGAGACTTATCAATTGGCTAAAAAAAAGTGTTGCTTTTTGTATCCTCATAATGTGATGTCAATTCTTCCGTAAAAATTGCCCAAGTGATAATTTGTTTACGAGAGCAAAGCCATTGATACCATACAAACTAATTTGGTTCCAAATATAAAGTTGCAATACGTACCTTTTGTGTGTTTTGCACATTATTGAGATCGAAAAATTGCTCCATCTGTAATATCCATGTTGCGGGATCCTTGCCATCAAACTTCCTCATATCGATTTTTGGAATATGGTGGGTCTTCGATCCCACATTGGAGTCTATGAAATCATGATTAACATTTCTTTTGTTCACATCATGAGTTTCCTTTACAACCTTTTCACCGTTAGTAAGTATTTCTTGTAGAAAATTTGTCAAATTTGTCTTCAAATCTACCATGTCTGTCTTCAAATTTGTCTTCAAATCTACCATGTCTCTCTTCAAATCTGTCTTCAAATCTATCTTCAAATTGTCCATCTTAGCTTCCATGCCCTTTATCTTAGATTCCATGCCATTTATCTTAGCTTCTGTTAGCTTTTGTGAGCATGCCATTTGTTGCACTTGTTCTTGTAATTTTGATATATCATGTAGCATTTTTTCCTCTTCTTCATGAATCATGCTAGGGCATTCAGGTTGCTTACTAGGTGCTTGCATTTTCTTTCCTCGGGGCATCCATTACCGATAATAATGCTCTACTATGCCCTTTGAATTCTTTCAAAATAAATTTTCAAACCAATCTTAAGCAAAAATTTAAAAGAGTCTACACACCTTTTTTCACTTTGTAGGAGCTCGATATTGCCTTTGATGTATCTGTGTACTTTCAGGTCATCCAGTTCTGAAATTGCAATCTGCAGTAGCCCTCTATGTCCTCTTTCCAATGCCACCAATGTTATCCAAATTGGATTCTCCAAGGAAGAGTTATGAAAAATCTCCCATAGTGACCTGATTATAGACTAGTTTAGTAGAGCGAACTTGTATGACATGCCACAAGTCACTGTTTCAACCTTTGGCTCTGAAAAATATAAACAAGAAACTATAGTCCGTCCTCTTTCTATACCTTCTTATGAAATTTCAGATTCTCAGAGAGAAAGTTATGACGATTTTCCCCAAGTCACCTTTTTGGAATGAAATTCAGGAGTTTTCAAGAAGACCAACTTCCTCAGATCATATCTCCACAAATATAGCACGAACAGCTCTGTTTGGAGCAGTGAAACCATAGAATCCAAAGCTCTGATACCAAATGTTATGAAACCAGCTCAATGAAAGATAGAAAAGATAGATCAACGCCTTAGAATTCAGCCTCTTCGAGGGGGCAACCTCCTTTACATTACATAAATGAACAATTCTTGGATGATTCAAATGAAAAAACCTCCTTTCTATATATAGGAGTCTAAGGAGTCACAATATAACCCAGCCGACCTAACAATAATAATATAAAGCCACAAAAATAACAATAGAGGGATTCTATGGGGCACAATAATAACAATATGGGGATAATAGGGGCACAACAATATTAATAAGGGATGCAACTACAATATTAATGGGGTAATCACTAGTATTATAGGGACCCAACAATGTCATATCTCAAAGCATTGATGTATCTGGCTACCTTTTCTATGTCATCCTCTGCATGTCCTTCTTTAATGCTCAGCTTATAAAATTCTTCTGTATATTCTTTGACAGTCAGTCCTTTTTGCCTCAAATTTTGCAATTGTATGAAAAGATTTAATTGATAATCTTTTGGCATAAATTTAGCTTTCAATCTACTCACCATTTTATCCCATTGTTTGATCTTGGACTTCCCCTTTCTTGCTTTGGATGTTTGTAGTTCATCCCACCAAATAGTTGCATGACCCTTCAATCTAGTAACTGTAAATTTCACCTTATTTTTGTCATCAACCTCCTCATAGTCGAAATACTTGTCCAATTAACTGATCCAGTCCATCAACTCTTCTACATTGAGATTTCCGACATACAAAGGTATTTCCACCTTTGGTCTTGCACTTGCTTTGGCCAATATCTTGAGAGCTTTGGCAGCTTCACTTTCATCCGCTTCTTCTTCCTCAGAATATTCCTCTGCAGCACTGGCATCTCCTTCATCAGGTGCTCTCCTTTGATCAGTTTCCATTGTCTCCATCCTTGTACGCAGGTTTCAAATCTCTTCCAGTAGAACTGCATTCGCTACAGGTCTCCCCGGACCTATGACAACTCCTCTCCTAGGTGGAATGCTTACTGTAGTAGACTTAATCCTTGCTCTGATACTAAATGATGTGGATGGATACCAGATTCGAAGTGATAGTCTTACAATTAGACTAATGGTTCACTTAAAAACCAATCAGCTACACGTTAAACATATTTTATACATGTATTCTTTCCGAGGGTCCCACTTGTTTGACCAATACTACCCACATGTTTAATACAGAACCTTTAATAAATGTGATTAATAAGATTTAGTGCCTAATCTCGGTATTAACCCTTAACGCTAGTTGACTGTAATTAACAATAAACACATAAATGGAAATAATACCCGATTAGGGTACCAAACGCCAATACACATATTCAAGAAAAACTCTGCACCAGGAATAACACGCAACACCACACTTAATCAATTATTCAATAATATATAAATTACAGAGTCTTGGCCCTCTCGACTCAATTACAACAATTTGTTCGACCTTTGTTTCCTTGCAAACCCTATCTCTCTCAATATTTCGCTTACTCCCTCTTCTATTCCATCCAATTTTTTTCTATCATTACATTTTTGCTTCTATTTTATGGATCAAATCCTATCCTAATTGCATTGACAACTCAATCTCTATTTTTATCAACTCAACTATTAAATCCCTATTCTCAAGCTCAGATACACACCTATTCTAACAATTTATCTCCTATTCTAAAAATAATACAATGATTTAATTATTACCATAATTGAAGTAATAGATAAATTCGAGAGATCCAACTCTCTCTATTAAAACTGATTTTGACCACTCAGCTCAATGAAATTCAGCTCTTATTAGCCACAACATGTGAACATACAATCACATTACTGGCTAAGTTCGGATGCTCCTGCATCAGCCACACCCTTTAAGGTACAATTTAACTTTTACATCCCCATATTTGAAGGTCAGGTAGATGCGAACGCCGTAGATAAATGGTTAAATATGTTAGAAGGATATTTTTCTGTTCATGATTTTTCCAATCAGGAAAATATTACTTTTTCACTTCTTAAAGTCGCCCCCCACATCAAGGACTAGTGGGAAACCTACAGTGAGAAGAAGGACGAAAGCACACCGTCACTATTTTCAGCCACACCGACTTAGAATTTGTTCTAGGATTCCATCAAGGAGTAGAACTACCCTGTCAGGAGCTATGAGGATAAATACATAAAGTGGACCATGCTGCAGCAGGGAAGGGACCAAGGCGTGCCGAAGTTTACCAATGATTTTCATACCCTTCACATAAAGTTGGGTATCAAGGATTCTGAGCAACATTTGGTACTCAAGTACCAGAAATACCTACACAGGTACATCCAAGATGAGATAGAGTTCCTGAACATCTCCTCACTCGGCATGACGTACCGATACACTGTCAAGATTGAGCATAAGTTTAAAGAAAATAAATGAGACTTTGGATTTGTGAATATGAGGCAAGGGAAAGGCATATCCAAATGACGAAGAAAATGACGAAGCCAAGGTGGGGTGACCTAGGAAAATCCACTGAAGCCATAAGCAAAGAACAATGCCATGAAGACAAATAAGGACACAGGAAAATGGTGTGAGTTCCATAAGAGCTCCACTCACAACATGAGTGAGTGTCAAGCTAAGCAGTCACTAGTGGCCGAGCTGAAGGCTTCCAAATCATACACATGTTCTGACTCTGAGTCAGAACCCAACAAGGAGAATGACAAAGGGAATCATATCATTGATGCAGAGCCTAGTGCCATCGTGGCCACCACCAAGATCCAAAAGAATGAGCCTTGAGATCCAAAGGAGGGGGAAAGCCTCCTCCACTCACATATGTGGGTGTTGACGGTGCTAGACCTACCAACATGTTAGGGGATCTCCCTGGTAAGAAGTCCCAATTAGACCTCAGACTATTTGGTGTAGGAGTCCCAGCAGTGGGTTGTACAGTAATGCCTTGACCGCAGTTTCACATAGAGGCAAGTAAGATGCCCCTATTGGTAGCAAGGGTGTGATAGTTGTAGTAAGTCAAGGAAGGTGCATGAGAGGTTCTAACACACTGAGGGTGAGGTGAGTCCGCCCCTTGGAAACCTGTAATACTACATGACTTGAAAGGTAATACTCGAGCGAGGATGCATCACAAGATGGAAAACAAGTTAGCAAGAAATCCAAAATGATGGTTAAACCAACAAAACATTTCAGAAAGATTCATACATTCTTATACAGAATAGTCCATACATGCATGCATAAGCAAACAAATACATATATCATTTAGAGTAAATAAGATAGCTGGAATACAATAAAACATATGCATGAAACGTGCTGGCTTTGTTATATTAAGAAGTGTAAGTTCCAGTCATACAATACATCCATGTCCAACCACTAGTTATGATAGCGGAACGTTACATCCACAACCGCCTACTCCTCCAAAGAGATATACTAGCTCTGCGCAGTGGAGAAGCCAAGGCGCGTTACAATACTATCAAAGCTTTCTCTAAGATACTTCTATTGAAGCTTGGCTGACCAAAAGCCTTTACAATGAGTTATGAGGGACTATTTATAGTAAAGGGTGGGGTGATCCTTGATATTCCTATTTGTGACAGTTCATCTACCCTCATCACTCTTCATCTACTCTATGACTATTACATCCAACTATCGACACTTGAACTTATACTTAACAAGACGTTACATTACAATGCAAATGTACCCATGTGAGGCAAAATGGCTTGAGCAAGCCATGCAAGACATCACTATGACTTGGACAACTATTGGAAGACCAACTCTTCAACATCCTCACGGTGGTCAACAGTAGTGAACTGATGCCAAGATCGATAGTCTGTGATGGTGTCCGTGTACTCTAAGGTGACATATTTCTGGAACTTGACTCTTGCCTCCATAGCATCCAGGTACACTTCTCGAGCTCCTCTGTCCATCTCGTCTGATAGCATGCACATAATTTTCTTCAGCATGGCCAGATAAACAACATACTTGTGCATGGTATTTGCACTGATGGACAAGTCTAGGCTGGTGTCTATGCACATCAACTCGCCAAATTTCGAGTCAAGCTCTAGTTGGACCTGTGCCTTTGTCTTCGCCTAGGTGAGAGTCACAATAGTTGGGATCGCATGTGTGCACACAAAAAGATCCATACTCTTGAATACACGTGCATGGGAAGCCTGTAGAGTAGTGATGAGCTGCGGGAGCTCTTCATAGTTCAGGATCTGACTCTAGATGCGTGCCTTCAGCTCGATTGCTCTAGGCTTCATCATCTTAGGAAAGTGAAGTGGGGCTCACTTGTATCTCATTGTCCATGTTTGCATGTAATAAACAACATCATGCACATTCGACAAGATATGTGCTCTTCTAACACATCGTTGCTGCCATCCGTTGAGATGGATGAATGCCTTATGCATGGTACCAAACTTGGAATACAACACCCACATGACTATGTCAAGGGACAATACTTCATCCAGTATTGCCTTCTTCAATTCTTCTCAGGTGGATGCTGTAACCAACTCTCCTCCCTACTTGGCCATCTATAGCTCCTTAGCCATTCGCTCATTCTCATCTATCAGGAAGCGAACACTCGAGCTAGTAGCTTTGGCATATGCTATGGTAGCATCGGCCAATGCTGCTAGATGTTTGTGCACGTCAGACATGATCACTTGTTCCTCGAACTGCGCAGGAGATGTATGATCTTCCGGAGTTGACACTCTGTGAGATTGCAAAACTCTATGTTGAGACTCATCGAATGAGATGTTGTGCATCTCTCCTTTCGACTGATCTCTAAGGATCGTAGTGAATCCTTGGTCGCTTGGGACTTGCTCGTCTTCTGGATGTGGTGAAGTTGGTGGGTCGACCTCTTGGTGGTGAGGCATGAGCTCGATTTCTTTCTCTAACTCCTACCACTCCATATCTGTATCCATTAGTTCAAGTGATCGCTCTATCTCCTGAGCGAAGTCCTGCTCCTTTGATAGTTCACCCTGTTTACCTAATGCCAACTGTTCTGATGAGTCCACTACCTGTAAGGGCTCTATTTCATCTATCTACATAAGTTGAAACCCTTGTTGTTCTTGTTCTTGTTGTGCTTCCTTCTCCTGTCTGCGCAACTCCTGTTCCTTCTAGAGTTGCTTCTTCAACTCATGCAACTTCCTCTTTGTTTCCTCCATTCTCAATTTCTCTCTCTGCCTTTGTGCGTTTCGCTTGTCACATTGTTGCCTCTTTGCCTCTATAGCATAGATTCTTTCTCCATAAGTGGATCTGCTCGAAACTTGAAGCTTTGCTCTTCCTCCATGCGATCAACAATCTTCCTCTTTCCCTTGTCATGCACTGGTATGTTTACTTCTGCTGTTGTTGCTGCTTCTAGTGCTCTCTGGGATGGTGCTTCACGTTGCTTCACATTTCTTCGCTAGCCATTCCATAGCGAAGTCGACTAGTTCATTGAGTCTGGAGGAGTTGTAACAATATCTCCATGGGTCCTCCTCCACCCAATGACATGCCCCACGAATCTAGTTGAACTGTACTCTCGTGCAGTGATCTTTCACAAGACAATGCGGGTCATACGGATTGTAACTTTGGAGGTCGAATGGATACTTCTTCATCTGCTCTTCTTCAACATCTGCATGCTTGAAACTTTGAATCTCATATAACCCAATGCATAGTGGAAGAGCGGGCCAAGGTGCCTTCTTCTTCCGGTGCAACCTAGCTGTCAATCCTGCCGAGATGTGATATGATACTTCCTGCATGACGAGTATGTCCAAGGAAAACTTCGATAAAACATGCAGAGGCTTCTCCGCACTGTACATTCATATGAAGGTGCCAGACAATGAGGCATACCAATCAGCTATGTCTATCAGTGCCTGCATTATTGCCTTTGACATGCAGGGTGGATCCTGTTTGAATATCATCTTGTAAACTGGGGTGACAAAATAATCAGATAGCAATGCGATAACTCCTCTGAAGTTTCTTTCAGAAAACATCTTACAATAAGTGTTCACAACAGTGTCTGTCAGCGTCCATGCCCACTTCAAGCTTGGGAAATCCTGTTGGGCACAAATTTCATCCTGGATATAGGTGGACATGTTGATTTTTTCTTGCATACCTTTGGGCGACTGTTGAGTCCTTGTTACCTATTCCTTCAGCTGATAAGCCAACATGCTAGACCAGTTGCATGCTTTGCCTTCTCTGGCCAGTTGGTCCAACGTGATCACCCAACTCTGTGGGAAGGTTTCCGTGCTTTCTTGGCCATATAATCAACATGAAAGGATGACCAAATATTGATACAACTTCAGCAGTATCTTCGTCTTGTAGATCTGGTTCGGTGTCAACTTGAATTTAGCTGGCTCCTTTACCTAGTTCTTCAAAACATCTCTGGAGTTGGCATTGCGTAAGCTGAAGGGTGTCTCCATGATGATCACGGGCTCTGACATCTGATACATCTCATCATAATCCTGTGCCCTAAAGGTAGCAATCTCTATCCCACTGACACTGCTCAATGTCATCATCTCAAGATCAATGTGCAAGAAGATCTAATGTATCATGTCCACACATGGGAACGCGGGGTATCTGCATGCAATCCGGTACAAGTTGGACTTGTGAATGTTCACATAGACTTGGCGGTCTTCGAGGTCTTCCCCAAATGTGCCTACAAATGAATCATTAACCTCTTGCCATTTCATCTTTATGTCCTTGTTTACAATCAGCTTGGTATCTTCATAGATCGATAGACTTACGGACACTCGCTTAATTGCTACTCTAGTTGCACTTCCGTCAGCATCCTTTGATCTTGCTCTCTTGGAGGCCATTAATCTTGGACTGTTAAGAGGCAGACGAACATTTGCTAGATCTGGAGACAAAGTGACATGCATGGAAATAATTCTGTCAGCGAAAACCAAAGAAAAATTGAGGAGCGATATGCAACATACCTGGGTATTGACTGGAAAGGATTGCACAATTTCTCTTGGGAAGCTAGTTGACTAGCTGCGAGAACTACGCAAAAGACAGTTTGAGCTATCTAGGGAGGCTGGATGGCTGCTATAATTGTGCAATGCATAATCCAGGCTGTCCTGCTGGCAGCTGGAATTATGCAATGCACAATCTAGGCTAGCCTGTTGGCAGGTGGAATTGCGCAATGCACAATCCAGGTTGGCAAGCTGGCAGTTGGATTTGCACAATGCGCAATTTTATGGGCCAACAATCACTGTCCCTCAGAATTGCGCAAAGCAAGACTTGAGGACAACCACTGGGTAGAAATGCACATTTCCTGAGGGGAAGACAAAGTCTTCCTTCTCAGGGTTACACAATGCTATCTTGGTGAGGCAGAGTCCGGGCCAACGCTGCCCAGACCAGATGACGGGGAACTGAAAGCAAATGTGATGGTGAATGTGATGAGCCTTATCTTTGGGTAATTATATGGACCTTAATTCACCTACTAGATTCATCAAATCAACTTTTCTCACAATTTATTACATATTTTGATTATATTTTGTTTAATGAAATGAGTCAAAGTGAGATATTATGCCTAGTGGACTAATGTGCATTAAATGCAGGTTTATGAAGAGAAAATCAGGGAATTTTGGCTAGATTAAGCATTGAAACTCGAATGAGACAAGGAAGAGAGATTGTAGGAGGTAAATCCTCATCATTTAACTCCTCCCTCATTCAAATATTCCTCCATTAATCACACTAGCTCGGAGTACAAGTAGCCAAGTCATGGAGATCAAAAGGCAGCCAAAAAAGTGATAGTTAAAGAGTTAGTTTATATCGAGTTTGGGAGCCAAGCCTCCCTAGATTTAAGGAAGTCATTGGAGACATCATTTTTATAAATAAAGAGGCATAGAGCCTCATTAGGATTCGAAATTTTGCTGTAAAAACACTAGTCATTTTTGAGTTCAAGACTTGGGGAAGACATTGCTATGTAATTTCATGTTTTGGTAATGAGAATGAGCATTTTCTTGATCCAACACTGAGTTAACTCAGAGGGCTGAAGCTCTTGGGTTAGGGGCAAACCCTAGTAGCAAAGGCTCCTCTTCTTGTATTTGTATGCTTAGATTGATTTCATAGCTCAATGGTTGAATTGTCTTTAGCATTATTTCATTGCAAGTAGTGTAGATTTGATTAGTTGCTTATTAGTTTTCTTCCATTTGTGCTTTACTTCAACAATAGTTTAGAAGAGATAAAGGAACATCAAAAATATATCAATAGGTGTTTTGGCCTCACTTCTTCCTTCAGAGATCATGATTTGAGGAAAGAACTCCTATGCAACCCCAAAAAGTCAGGATTCTACTTTCTCATAGAATTTAGGGTTTTTTGTACTTAGGCCAACATTTGATCAATTTTCAAGAGTAGGATTTAGTTATCATTTCTTCCATCTTCAGTCTTACATTAGATCTCATCAATGATTCCATCTTATTCTGCAAGTTTTCTTCATGCATGAAGTAGACAGTTAGCTCATTAAACTCTGTTTTCCTAGATCATTGAAATTCTTGTTTACATGATTTTTGGGTAAATATCAATGTTTGATGTAGTCCAGGTGTTTCATAAGTACAGAGATATCTCATAGTCAGCAACCTCCTTCCAACTTCATCCATCCATGATCATTCCTTTCCTTCACTAAGACCCTCACCAATTTCATCTTTTTGAAAGGAAACTTCTCCAAGCTTGTTGAGCAAATCCAACCATCTCCCAACTTTGGTTTTGAGTTCTGGAGTGATTCTAGGTATTTCCTTGCCTCATTCCATCCACCGACCACCTTCCGTAAGCCTTCCATCACCTTCAACACCCATACTTTCGCTCTCGGTTGTATCTTGTAGAAATACAGGGAATCCTGTAGGTTCTTAGGACATCTTGTAGGTTTTCTTGTAGTGGCCTATTTTGAGGCCAAATTGAGAGAGAAGCCTCTAGGAAGCTAGAAAAGGTCACCTACTGGTCTTTCCAACCTTCTAACCATTCACCAGCATCCCTAAGCCACCTTCCACATCACCAAAAGAGATTAGCTTCACACTTTTCCATTAAAAAAAAAAAGACAAAAAGAAAAACAGATTTATTTTAGTCATTTCCATGCACAGTAGTAGAATGTTTGATGTTTTGAATTTACATGCTTAGGATAGTAGGATTTCATGCATGTTAACTTAGCATTCTTTTGAAGCATATCCTCTGAAAAATTAGTTAGAAAATGGTGTGTTTTTAGCATTTGATTTTAGTCTTTTTTCCTTACTGCAGTAGACAAGCTTTCTCTTAGAATAGATTTCTCTTTCCCTCATTAGCAATCAAGCTTCTTCTGAATCCATAGAAGTCTGGCTTGAAAAACCCTAGTGGTCTATCGCCAGCTGAGCAGTGACAAAGAGCAGACCCATCACTTTTAATTGTGCATACAACACTGTCACCTCCAAGTTTGTACGAACCCCGGTTTGATAAAGTAAAGTTGGTAGCCTCAGGAGTTGCAACATTCTTGCTACAATACCGATGCTCATTAATTTTTGGTGCAGTTGCCGGGGAGGTGTCTAAGTAATATGTGATTATTGCTTTCTTTCTTCCCTTTCTTGTTTCTGATATTCTGCTATTAGTTTCATTTCTGCAAGAGTAATTTAGTTTGCTTTCTTTTCCATTCTGCATTCTTTTCTTTCCTTTCCATTCCGCAAGTAAGATTTCATTCAAGTAGTTAGTTTCATTCAGTCAGTTAGTTTTCATTTAGTATGCAATTTCAATTCAGCAATTATTTTCAAACTTTGAGAAAACACAAAACAAAAACAAAAACACTTCTTTCATGCCTCGTAGGAATAGGGATAACTTAGGGAAATTTTTTCCAAATATCCCCACCACTTCAAATTGCCAACCTTCACTCTTCTTCGATGGCTGTGAGTTAGAGGAACCCTTAGGTAAGAAACCAACAATATTTGAAGAACCTACAGGGGAAGAAGAAGAATAAGAACCCATTCCTACTAACCCAATGGTTGAAAATAGAAATGACATAGGAAATAGAGAAAGAGTTGAGGGTGCCTTCCCCATCAAGGAAACCAATGGGGATACTAAGATGAAGAATATAAGCCCCTCTGCACTTCCTCATTTCCATGGCCTAACCTCAGAAGATCTAGACACTTTCTTGTTTGAGTTTGTTGTCATATGCAGAACCTATGAATACACTAATGACGAGCAAAAATTGAAACTATTCCCATCCACTCTCAAGGATGCAGCTTTGCACTGGTTCATGGTTTACTTGCGGATAGCATCATAACTTGGGCTCAGATGCAGTAAGCCTTTAACAACAAGTATCAAGACAACTGCAGGTCTAAAGACACTAAAGAGGAAATTTTCAGGATGACCTTAGGGAATGATGAATCCCTAGAGGATTATGAAGAAAGATTCCAACTTAGCTATAAAAGGGCTAGGTGAAAACTTTTCCTTGAGTCATTGAAGCTATTCCTGCTTAGAGGGGTAAGGGAGTATCTTCTGGATACCCTAAACTTGTTAGCAGGAGGGGACATCTACTAGTTACCCTATGAGGATATCAAGACTGTCTTTAGAAACCATTCTAAGGTAGCTAGGAAAAAGGGTAGGGGTAGTCAACCCATGGTCAGTCCATCTGGTGAGCCCCAAATTTGGTAACATTTTGGGCTCATTTGGCCTAACTACCCTTGCTCAACCCTTCATTTTTCATAACTTATGCATCATTTTTTAGTATATTTATGTCATTTGTACGAATGAGGGCAGTCACTATTCTTAGGTGGCTAACACGTGCTTATTTCAGGTTTTTTGACATTTAATGGAGCAAAACCACGCAGATGAGGGCTAGGAGACAGCCAAGATGGGATTGAGATTTTGTAGGAAGGTTGTCCACAGCATTGAATGGCCTTCCTCGTGATCTTCACCCCCAACTCCGAGCTCCAACAGTCACCACCACCGAGTTAGAAGGCAGCCAAATGGATTTTGAGGAAGCAGTAGATCACTCTTAGTTTGGTCAGCCAAGCCCCACTGATTTAGGAGGCCAGCTTGGGGCCTCAAGATGTATAAATGATAGGGCTGTAGCCTTCGAAGAGGACTTTTGAAACCTTGTTGCACATTCTGAACTACGAGCTGGTAGCTCTGTTTTGCTCTTTTGTAAGCCATTAGTGGCATGTTATTTGACTTATGATTGTTATCTTTTAATGGAAAGCAGGCAGATTTGAGTTCAGTTCTGAGTTCTTAAAGGAGCCATAGCTCTTGGGGTTGGGCCCAACCTAAGAGCCTAAGGCCTCCTTCCTTTGTATTGTTACCTTTCTTTGAGCATTGTATTTCTTTTCCTTTACATGCATTTGGAAACGCAGTTTGCT
The DNA here is from genome assembly GCA_031772625.1 of Pinus tabuliformis. Taxonomy (NCBI): domain Eukaryota; kingdom Viridiplantae; phylum Streptophyta; class Pinopsida; order Pinales; family Pinaceae; genus Pinus; species Pinus tabuliformis. Next base: position 359,690,309 of record CM062811.1, on the reverse strand, counting down.
GAGTTGAATTTCTTGGTGTGGTTAAGTAGGTTAGTTTTATGAACAGAGTTGCTTCAGTAGTTTAGAATAGAGTAAGGAGATTGGAGTTAATAAGAGTTCCAAAAAGGTTTGACTGCACACTCACTTTCACCTCTGTTTAGGGACTGGAATTGCAGACAGTGCCACCCACCAAAAACATTGTTTTACATGTTCATACAATCTTTGATGCAATATTTTCATTTGTAGAAGTGTCCATGCACTCAGATCTTGTGGAATGATTCTTTGCTTCAGTACCATGCATGATTTTCCTTAGAAATAACGTTGTTGTTCTTTGGTTTTATTAAAACAGTTAGAATAGGTTGATGAAATTTCGGTTATGGATGATTTGTTTCGTTTACACTGTGCAGTGCTATTCACTCACTCCCTTATCCTTCTAAGCTGTGCCTAGGCCATCTACTCATCTCCCAGTTAGACCACTTGCCTCCCAACTCTTCTATTACCCACGTTATTCTACCTTTTCGGCCTTCCATTCCCTCTACCCTCCTTTAGACCAACCAGCTTTGCACACCCCCTCTTCATCTCATCTCTCTGTCCCTAAGTCATTACAAACCCCCCTCCTACCTCCCTATCCATCCATGCAGCCTCTTCCACTCATCCATCACCCAAAAATCCGATTGTAGAACATCCTGTAGGAATTACTGAACTTCCTGTAGAAATCCTGAACATCCTGTAGAACCCCTGCAGACTTCCTGTAGAAACTCATAAACACGGTTGCTAGGCATCTAAACTTTGTGAACTTCTCTGAAAGGATGTTAGGGATTCCTTAGACCCTCTCTGAGCCTTCCTGACCTCTTCCAAGCATTCCTCCCCTTGATCTATCCCTGCACAGTCAAGACCCAGTTAGAAGCACACGCATAATAATTCCAACAACTTGAACAAAAATACAAAAATATGTTTTCTTCAGATCAAAGTAGTCTAGACACATGCATCTCACCTTCCTAGAAGTAATGGCATCTCTTTCAGTAGTTTGCATTCCCACCTTTGCATCAGTAGGACTAGCTGGTAGAATTAGGGTTTGCTAGGATTTGTGATTCTTGTTGGCCTTCAGTTCCTTCCTACAGTAGGTTAATTTCCTTTGAGATAGCTTTCGTTCATCGGTTAAAAAGCTTCTTCTGAGAGCTCATAGAAGTTGGCTTGAGCCCTAGCGGACTTGTGCCAGCTGACCAAGTGACAGCTGCGACAAGAGCTAGTACTTGTGCATACAACACTGTCGCTTCCAAGTTTGTTACGAACTACCGGGTTGATAAAATTAGAGAAGGAAGCTCCAGGAGTTGTAGCATTATTGCTACAATACTGGAGCCTGTTAGATACCTATACCAATAGGTTTCATATTTCATGATTGGCTATGGAAGGTCCAAATTTGTTCTGCTTTGATGACTCAAAGATCACATATTTCCAAGAGAACCCAATCTATGCTTATAGCTTGGTATGAGTTTCAAATTTTGATGGATGATTCAATAGCTTAATCTGGATCATTCCATGGTTTAAATTTACAGTTGTAGAATAGAGAAAGGAGTCTGTCCAAACTGTTTAATCTTGGCAGACAAGTAGTTCAGGTAGAGAAGAAAAGGCTCCCAACAGCTTAATCTGGGACCTTGGAGGAGATAAGGGTAGAAGTAGATAGAAATAACAAAGAAAAAGCCAAAAAAAAGAAAAGGCAAATAAGGGTCTGCAAGTCCAAGTGCACCCTCTAAGAAGAAATAAAAATGCTAGGAAAGTAGTTGGGTAAGTAGTTGGAGTTGCAGAAAGGCTATCTTTACCATTGCAGATATGTTGACCATGATTACCAAGGCAAAGTCTATCAAGTGACAAGATGTTCATATTCATCAGGTTACAGCAAGGAGCATGACTAACCTCCCTCCTCCCCCCTTTCTTTTCATTACTAACATCCCTCTATGAGCTGAGATTCAGGGAGGAAGATCATGGTTTCATGATGATTCTTGTTCATCCAAAGCCACATTTCTTGTCTAAAAATCTTTTCATTTTGATCTACTCCCTAAACTAAATAAGTTTCAAGTAAACTTAGTATCTTCTCCCTCCATTCACTTCCCCCATCCATATTAACTCTAACTCTACTATGTAAATCCCCTGTATTGCCTTTCCCCTACTAGTATTAACACCATGGTGTATAAACCCCAAATTTGGTATAAATATCCCTCCCCCTCGGCATTATAGCCATATGTTCTCTAAAGGGATCAGATGACATCTGGTCATTATGATAAGCCTTAGCCAAAACCCCTTTTCCCCTTTACAAATCCCTTTCTCACTTTCAAATCCCCATTTACACATAAAACCTCCTAAAAAGCCTTGTTTATACCCTTACCCACTTCAAATGGCTAAAACATGGAAAACCCACTTCCGCCGCTTAAACTAAAGTCTGGGCGCATACATTTGTTTTTGAAATACATTGAAAAACCTTACCAAACCACCATACCCCGATCGTTTTCCGCCAAAGCGCGCATCCCGAAAAATATGTTAAATAAAGCCGCGCCTTGCCGTATCCCCCGATCATGTCATCGACCCCGACAGCCGTCCGATCTGATCTTGCGCATCCAACGGCTCTGGTTGCATCGGACCCTCTCCGAGGATCGCCCGTTACCCACCCTATCCCCCTATCACATCTAACCTCCGATAGCCGTCAGATCACATCCCTCCAGATCCGACGGCCATCGCTGCATCGGAGTAGATCCGCTGTCCGGACGATATCTTCCGACGACCGTATTTTGGCTACGTCACGCGGCAGCCACACGTCGCCTCCACGGCCCATCGGAGGTACCACTGACACTTACCGCCACCGTACCATAGGCGGTGCGATATGAAACCACCGGCGGTTTCCGGTTTCTTCCTTTCCGCCCGCATTGTGTCATCCCCACGTCATTGCCACTCATGCCGCCACGTCAACCTTCCGCTCAACTATTGGTCGACCTGTCCCGCCACCTCACCATCCCCCGTGGACCAACCAGAGCCCTCCACCTGGCCGGATGACGTCCTGCTGACGTCATCCGACCCTGACCCCACCTATGACGTCATGCTGACGTCAGCACGAAAACGCGCCAAAATCACCAAAAACTATATTTATGTCAAAAAGTCGCGTTTTTTGCTATTTTTGGCGAGAGCTTTGTTGTCTGTTCTGCATGAAATTTTACGTTCAAACCTGCACCAGCCTGCTGAGCTAACTTCCAGACCGCCAAAGCGTCCATCCTTCACGCACTAGCAAGTTTAACCGGCGAAATTCCACAGGTACTCTCCATCTTTACTCTGCAAATCCGTTTTTTCGTAAATTCCGACAGTAGCCTGTAAGCAGACTTTAAAACGCCGATTTCACCACTAAACTCCACTGAACCAGCAGTAATACCGAACCAGAGCTACCATTACACGTTTGGAAAACCACATTGGGCAAATTGAACATAAATTCCTCGCTGGTTCGCGCAATCGTGAACCAGTTACCCGCAAAAATCAAATTTGCCTCAAAAACAAACTCTGCTCAGTTCTGCAAATCATCTATTGGTTCAAAGGCAGTATTTCAATTGCTGCATCCTTCCCTATTTCATTCTTTCTCCTCAGAAATTCCCATCTTCCTCAGAAAAGCCCCTTTTGTGTTACTCTGCATAGTAACACCAGTCCTAAAAAGAACAGAATCCTAAAGAAAACATGGATCCCCCTGTGGCTCCCATAGCCCTCAATGTAGCTCCTCTGAATGCCCCTCACAGAGCATTGGGCTGGAAAGCATTAGCTGACTTAGACTATAACATATCAGAAGAAATGCTAAGCAGGAGCAGGTTTCATCTCCAAATACTAAATGAAATTAAAATCCAACATCAGAATGGGACAGACATCTTGGGAATTTAGGATTCCTCTCTCCCAATCTTCAAGCTACCACAGGTCAACCAATTCCCAGAACTCATCCACCTATGTGTTGAGTATTATGATGCATCCCAGAGGGCAGTGCTTGATTCTTCAGGCGCAATTCTGTTTCTCATTACCCCTGAAGCCATCAGGGAGATGCTGCAGTTCAAAACAAATAAGAAGTTGGTCCCTCTATCACTAGCCGATTTGATAATAGGGGGAGCCAGAATAACAGAGGCCCAGATTACAAAGCTTAACCAGTTATTCATCAAAGCTGACACTGTACAAACTCCTCCCATCAACTCTGTCTACCTCAACCAATTGGGCCTGGACCTTGTTGACATGATCAGTCCCATCCTGGGATATGATTCAGTGGAATATGTGGATGAAACGGTTATGCACATAATGCTCATGTTTTCTCCAGGAAGAAAACCAGTCTGCTATGACTATGCCACATACATCTCAGACAAGATGCATGAGCAGTTGATGAACCTATCAAGAGATAGGGTATTTAAATACACTTCCTACATATATCATTTGCTTCTATACTTCCAGCATGAGAAGTTCTCCTTCCCAATGAAAAGAGAAGATGCACAGGGAAATTTGAGATCGGTGGTGTACTGGACATCTGCTTTCCACCTCAATTTCTATTCTCCATACACCTACTGTGAGTTCATTGATCACTTCATTCATCCAGCCATGACTCTACTTTTGGGCTCACCTCCTCCCAGATTGACAGATGAGATGCAAAGACTCCTGCATTTATCAAAAGCATACAGTATTGGGGATTGGTACTTCTACCAACACCACACCGTCATCAGAATATATGGGTGTGAGTTGCCCCCATTTAGACTACCCAGATTTGTGCCTATGAGACTACTTGCCTTAGAATACTTCAGGCAGTTTGGCTTTGTGGATATGTTCCACTTTTCAGGCAAAGGTAAGAAGGCACAGCTAAAGGTCAAAAGTCAACTTGGCCATTTCCTCTATAACGAAAGGGAGGAAGGGTGGAAGGAAGCAGATAGAATGCTTGGGGGCCTTGGTCTCAAATACAGCTTCCTATGGAAACCTTACGACCCTAATAACTTCATTACCATGAGGATGCTTAAATACAAATTGTCTGCTTATGATCATTGCAGCCTTCCTCACATAGAAAAACATGCCAATCAAAGCAAATGGAGGAGAGGGACTTTAGAAGAAGCTGTTACTCAAGAAGAGCTTAATCAAAGAGCTCTAAGAAACATAAAGAAAATGGCTGACCTTGAGTTTTATTCACAGGTCAGCTCACTACCGAGCATACAAATTGGAGCAGCAGCATCCTCTTCAACCGCCCAACAGCAAGCTACAAGAGTTGCTGGAAATATATCAGAGAAGGGAAAAGAACAGGTGATGGAGATAGAGCCAGAGCAGTGAGAGAAAGAACAGGCAGAGCAGCAGCAACAACAAAAACAACAACAGCAGCAAGGAGAAGGGCAACCTGAAACACAGCAGCCCTTACAGCAAGAAAGAGTGGTAGATGCCCCAACTACCACTGAGCAGCAGGCCCAAAATGTAGAACACTCAAGGCCTGAAAACATTACTGATGCCTCGGTCCTTCAAACTCCACAGAAGGAGGACCTAAGTAGAAAAAGGGACAGAGAAACACCCATGACTTCATCCATCAACCAAGGGGAGAAGAGACAGAGATTAAATGACTTCTCAGAGGACGATGCGGCAATTAGACAAGCAATGGGTATGGGCCCACCCAGCAGGGAAGCCTCGGTCAGTTCCTTCCACCAAGAACAAGACAGAATCATGGGAGGGGAGGTCACTTCCTCCAGCCAGCAGAGGGAAGGAGAGGTAGGCATCAAACAACAGTTTATAGACATCAAAAGAAGGAGTGAACCCATGAAAATCAAATTATATAACCATTTGTTGAAAATGGCTCCCTCCAACCAACAAAGATTAATGGCTGCCTTTGATGTGGACGAAGGCAAGTTGACTATGAGTCACTTCATACCCACCGCACTCCAGCCACAATCTACTGCATATTATCTCAGGACTAATCTAGAGGTCCTGGCCAAGGACATCCACCTAATGGATAAAATTGAGCTGCACAAGCAAACTGGCGAAATGGTGTATGCCTCCTTGGCAGACAAAACGTTGGAGAATTACAAATTAACAAGCAGCCTCAATGCTACAGCCTCTCAACTAGAATTGGAGAGGGCTTCATCTCAGGCCAAAGACAACAGGATAAGATCCCTAGAGGACATCATCGTGGAAATTGGGCATAACCCCAATGACATCAAAGGGATACAGGAGATCTTGAAACTAAGGGATGCTGACATGGCTGCATTAAGGAAGAAAGTCAAACTCCCAGCTACCATTCACCCCCAAACAGATGAGGTAGCCCAACAAAGGATGGAAAAGGATGCCACAGATCTGCTAATATCTATATATAAGCAGCTCCTGCAGACACAAGAGAAATTAGGAGAGTCTGAGGCTACTCAAGCGGCCTTACAAGCAGCACTAAAGCAAAGACAAGAGGGTCAGACTTCTCAGCCTCCTCCTCAAGTCATCAATCTTGAGGACGCTGCTCCTACCACTGTGCCTCCACCTCAACAAACTGAACAAACAGCTACATCCACTTCAGCAGCACCTACAAGTACAGAACAGGCACAGAGCCTAGACATGCAGAAATTAAAGAATGAAATACAAATCTTGGAAGCTCAGATGACAGAGCTGCATGAAACCAGAGAAAAGATGGACAAGGTCAATGAAAGGCATGATAAGACAAAAAGAGAGGTGGCAGAAAAGGGCAAGGAAATCAAAGCCCTTAAAGATAGGATCAAGGAGCTTGAGAATGAGCTCAAGCTAGATAAAATCATATCTGAGATCAGAGCAATAGTATGGTCCAATATTGGCCAATCCATCACCAACCAATGGCCATATATTGAGACAATCCATGAGCAACTAGAGCTCATCCCAAAGGCACAGAAGGAAATCCGAACATCAAGAGCATTATTAGGAAATATGCCTGAAGTTGCTACAAGAATGATCAATGTGCTTAACCACAAAACAAGTTCTCAGTTAGCCACCATTGGAATCACAAATAGAACTGAGACTATTCAAATGATCAAGAGGGTTCTTACTCTTAGAAATTTGGTACAGACATTGGACAGAAGAACCCAGGATATGCAGACAGAGGTGAATAGGTTCATGGAGAAATTTCAGGTATTGCAGAGTAGAGGACTCCCTAGCTTACTGAACAGCGGAGGGAAATTATTCACCCATGAACAGTATGCTAAAAGAGTAAATGTTTTTGCCTCAGCACAGATCAATGAGAGGGCCAGCACTTCAGAAGACACAGGGCCTATTACAGGGCAGGTTTTCTATAGTAAGATAGAAAATCTATTTTTTATAATGAATGAAATTAATCACTTGTTTGATGTGGTCCCAAATTTTTTCAAATATACAGAAGCAGAAGAGACAATGGAGGCCATCCTCAGGCATCAGCTCCCTACACAGGAATGGTGGACAGATGCAATACAGAGAATTTTGTAAGCAGTAAGGCATTCACCAATTTTTATTTTTTACAAATTTTTATAAAAAGCACGGTTCAGCAAAGTCAGCATGCAGCATAAATCAAAGCTGAGCCAACTCAGCGGATGTAGCGGCCAACAAAGCAGAAATAGAAGACCATAGCTGGCAAACCCGAGAATGCACTGCGCAGCCAAAAGTAAATGCGTATTTCCAGAATTAAAACAGAGTAATGCAACCGACTCAGTGACTCTCAAAAGTCAAAACAATCCTCTGACAGACATAAAGAGCATTTACGCTGCATTCAAAATTGTAATAACTCCTTGCCTACTTTCTGAACGTAGTAATGAAGATATTTTCTCTCTCGGATGACTCAATGCCTGAGATATTTTGTATACGCATTCCTATAAAGTCCCCTTCGCATAAGATTGCAAGGGTTGTTGTTGATTTCTCCTGAAGAAGTTCTTATGCTGTAATCCTTTCAGAAGTTAATAGAGAAAGCAATGGAATTTCTCGGATTACTGAGGTGTTGGATGCGTTTTGGTGTCTGTTGATAACTGCTGGATCCCTGTGTATTTCACCATACAATAAGTCTCTGTATCTCTCTCTGTTAATTAGTTGTTTTGTTAAAATCCATATATGTCATCTGATTTCAATACTAAGCAACAAGGAAAAAGAATAGCTTTCAGGATTTATTCACTGAGTACCCTGAGTTCAATCTGTGTTGTTTATGAATGTTTTCTTCAGCTGTAATCTAGATAAGTGTAATTCTTAATTGCTGCACTTTCAGAATACATCTTTCACAGTGACCTTTGTCACAGGAATTCAAGTTTTTTGCTCCTGTGCAGTGTGCTCACCTTCACCCCACCAACTTAATAGAAAATTCTTAATTGCTTTCTGTTGGTTGACATACATCACCATTTGATCTAATTTTATCTGTCTAAAATACACAATAGGCCCTGCAGTTTGAACACCACCAATCCAGCGTATTGGATCACTTCACAACTCCAGACTCCATTGCCCAATGGTATTATACTATCTAGACACTATATCATAAGACTTGAAAGAAAATCCTTCAACCAAAACATAAACCAAAACCTGAGCATAATAGCTAGCCTAAAACACCATCATAACAGAGACAAATCATAAAGAGAGAGCCCTCTCTGGTTGCAGTTAGGCTAGGAACTGTAACCCAAAGATTGGTTAGTGGTTACCCCGGCCGTATTCCCTTGGGAGTCATAGGGAACAACCTGGGTGTTAACATAATTGGCGACTCAACTGGGGACTGCTTGAATTTTTCAATTACCATATATTTTCATAAGCTACTATCAAGCCTGAAATCAGCCAAGAGGCCTTTAATCTGTTTCTGCATCACATTAACAGCTTTAAGGAGGAGCTTGTTTAGGTAATCTTCATCTTAGCTCTGAGAATATATAGCCATTCCAAAATCTTCATCCAGTCCTTGCAGATATAAAAAACTTCCTACAAAATCCAAAAAAAAAAAAAAAAAAAAAAAAAAAAAAAAAAAAAAAAATAGGTTAGAAGCTGGCTCCTAAGAAAAATCCATGGCATACTAGGGCAAATCCTGACCCCAATCCACCCATCATTGTTGATAATCCAAATACCATCCGAAGAAACATCAGGAGACAGCAAAAGCAGGAGAAGCCTGCTGATTCAAATATAAGTTCAGATCATCCCAGCCTCATTCCCACTCCTTGCAAAGTTCTTTTCCGGTCCACCCCTAGTTCCCCTAGTTCACCATCAACATCGCAAAGTCCTCCTCTCACATCTTCATCCACTGCACATACTCCTTTAACCAGTCTCCCACTAGCTACTCATCCCATTAACCCTGTTATACCAGTGATCCCTGTTGTCCCGTTTGTTCCTATCAACCCTCTAAATCCCATAAATATGGCTAACAGGTATGCACCTCTGCAGATACCAGCTAATGCTGCAGCTTTACCTCAAGATTATCAAAGCAAAATCTCATATTTTGACTCCAATGGCTCTCTAACAGCTATCCAGCATGCTAAGAAGATGCAAGACCACTTTGAGACCTATGAAATAGATGATGACAGTGTCAGAATGAGAATTTTTGTTCAAAGCTTAACTGGGGATGTTAGAACTTGGTTCAGATCCCTGAATGCAAACTCCATTACAACTCCTGATCAGCTTTACGAAGCTTTTACTGACAGATGGGAGAAGAAGAAAGATCCTCTCCACGTACTTGGTGAATATGACACTATTAAGAGAGGTCCCCAAGAGACAGTTTTGGAATATTGTGCTAGGTTTAACAATGTATATAATGCTATCCCACAGAACTTAAGGCCCCCTCCTGATTTAGCCCTATATAAATTCCCTGATGGTTTTGACCCTGATATGGCCTATCAGTTGAAGGAAAGAGATCCTCCAACCCTTGAAGAAGCTCAAAGGGTTGCTGTCACAGTGGAAGCTAACCTAATTGCCAAAAGAAACAGGGCAAAGTTGGAAAAAAGGACTGCCTTCAAAGAAGAACCCTCGGGCTTTGATCAAAAGCTGGATGCAATACTAAATAGCATGAAGAGATTGGGTGAAAGAGTGGAATCGGTTGAAAGAAAGTCATCATGGGAAGCACCACAAAACAACCCTCCTAGAAATCCGAATTTTAGGAGAACTCAAAACCAAAACATGGGTAAGACAAGTGCTGACCAAGACATTAGACCCCCTTTCCAAGAAAATTATGCAGAAACTTCCACATCTAATGAACTCAATGAAGATCCTGAGATTAATCTAATGGGTCTAGATGGTAAAAGCCAAGTTTTCTTAACACAAGAGGATCATGAGGATGATGAAATCAAAATATTCCAAACTAAATCAGGAGAATCCTTTGATTTTAAACAAGGATATGATAGTGCTGTCTATGAAGTCCATAAACAGTACAAGCTAAGGAGTAGGACTGTAAATGTAAATCAGCCTGAAAAGATAAAGGATAAACAGCAGTCTAAAGGAACCATAGTCACAGAACCTAATGACAAAACAAACTTGCCTACAGAAGAAGTAGTGGTTGAAGAGGTCACCAAACTATTGTCACCACTACATCAGCCTATGGAAACGTCGTCCTCTCACCCTGATTTAAATATTACCCCTCAAGACATGAGTGAAAGGGGCAGGTCTCAAAGTCAAGATGAAAACCAACAAGAAGATTTAATGAGCAAAGAAAGGGCTGCTATCCATAACTCCAAAACCCAAGCTGATAAACCTTTTGACCTAGGCACAGAGATTGGCAAGCTAAAGATAGCAATTCCCCTCTCAGAGCTAGCCAAGCACGACATCTATAAGCAACAGATTAAGAAATCCCTTCAACTCACTAATAGAAAAGATGATGTAAATGTGTTAGATGACACTCCGGAATTACTGTTTGGCCCAGAGGTAGATGGAAAAATAGCAGTCACAGGGATATTACCTTTTTATGTCAGCTTGCATATTCATGACAAAATACTGCATAATGCGATGTTTGACTCAGGTGCCTCTCACAACCTCATGCCAAAAGCGGTCATGGAAAGATTGAATTTGGATATAACAAGACCATACAAGGACCTGTTTTCCTTTGACTCCAGCCAAGTCAAGTGTTTAGGTCTAATAAAAGATTTATGTGTGTCCCTGGTTCAATACCCTAACAAAACCATTCTAATGGATGTTGTAGTCGCTGATATCCCACCTAAATATGGGATGCTGTTATCAAGATCATGGGGAGCTAAACTCCAAGGCTCCCTGCAATTAGATATGTCATATGCCACCATCTCTGTCTTTGGGCAACCAAAAAGACTCTACAGAGAAACACTCATGAAATACATGGTCAACAGTGAGGAAAAGCCTCAAAATTTTCCTGTATATGCTGTCCATTCAGACATAGATTCGTTCATTCTCTTCAATGACAGCGCAAGCCTCTCAAACAATGATATTGGGACTAAAACACTCATGCAAGAACAAAACATTAATCAAGGAAGTACCACCCATAAAACATCAATCAGTCAAGCACTAGACACTGCCCCTCCTCTAGTTGTCAAAGATTCTCAAACAAGTGTGTTGTGGGGAAAAGTATCCGATGCGGATGACCCTATCCCTACTCTAAAGGTGACAGTCTTTAGCAACAACTGAAAGTAAAGCTTTGATGTTTTCCTTTATGAAAGTATAAAGAGGGGGAAGAAATGATCAACCAACCTGGTATCCTTCGCTTAGTCGATCTTGATCCTCTCTCTTTGTCTCTTGTTCCCAGCTCCTTGCTCTCTTTGCCGGTCCAGCTACACACAAGCCCTGCACAAAACAAGAGAGGAAACTACAAGATACAAGTACTCATAACTGATGCATGGATTAGAGTGAATCAAATATACATGTAAATACAATACATCAATGCAATACAAGTATATAGGAGAACATGCAAAACTTTATTGATAGAAGTAACAGGGTTCTGAGAAGGTTACAACCAATGATGGCTCCAATCCAGCAGCACCTCCCCAGTAGCAAGAACTCTCCTCTTCACCTCTAGTAAAACAATCACCCAATAGCTCTAACTGTAATCCAACAGCACCTCCTTGCTTTACACAAAATTCCCGCCTCCTTAGACCTCATAGAAGAGCTCTATATATAGGAGATTTGGAGAAAGGATGAGTCAGCTTGAGGCTGGCATAAAGCTGACTAGTGTCCTCTCCCACTTTAGTTAAACTTCAGTTCTTAAGTCCACTTGGAGATCCTTGCTTACACATGGAGATCAAGTACCTCTTACTCATCACAGGGCGAATCCCTCGAACCAAGTGTCAGTTTGGAAGCTTCCTGGGCAATTGACACCTTGCAGAATGACTGTGCCACTTGGCCAATCTCGCCCAGCGCAGGTAGCCTTCATTGGAGTTGACTTTCAGCGCAGGTACAAGGAGGAGCAGTTGCATTCCAGCGCAGATGCTCAGTGGAGCAGCTGACATGATCCAAAAATAGCCTGTTTTTGAGTGTTTTCAGGTGGAGAACTGATGGGAAGTGTTGTGGTTTGCTGACCTTGTTCTTCTAGGGGTAAGAACAACATGTTTAGGGACTGAGGATCCCTGTAATTATTGACATTTCATGCTCCATGCTGCGAGGCACAAAAATGTCTATAACAGTTGCCCCCTAAAGTATGAGGCCGTTTATCGGGTGAAATGCTTTATCTAGAGGGTCCGAAGTTCATTCCAGTGCTGAGGAGGCGCCCTGTAATACAATACAATACAATACATTATTTTTCATTCTGTTTTCATGATCTAGCTGAGGCGGGCATTCCCATGCTCAGCTTTATAAATACATTTTGGTACATATAACAGACGATCGTCTGATGGTAGACTGATAATTTTCTGCTGAAATTATCATCCTTTGAGTAGGATGATCATCTGCTGCAATGATGTACATGGAAAATGCTTTTATATTTCCTGAATATGTATCGCAGCCCGGATGGATGAAACTAGATCCGGGGTCTTCAAACTCGTTCGATCTTCACTCTAAGTACAAGTCGATCCATGTGAGAATTTCGCTGAAGTCGAACATGGAAAGACATCGCTTGATTACCGGTCAATGATGAAAACCGTTAACAAGCGCGAGAGGAATCACCGATAATGATAATGACCCTCAAGGTACTGCAGTACAATTCACGTGGCGTGAATAAAGGACTTGGCGTCGAACGCCACGCAAAATCTTCTGGTCGAAGGTCATTGATGTATACCTGTCGCCGGAAGTGAGAAACTTGCCATTGAGGCATGCAAGCTTCAAAGTACTGATGGGGTTGTTCCTAGATCAACTTCTTGGATAATGAGCTGAAGTCGACAAGAAGCGATCCGTCAAAGGAGGGCCTTAATGAATCCCACATCAATGACATGGAACGGAGCTAATGATTTTAGTGGAGGTGAAAACAAACTGTGACACATGATTCAGGGTGGCGATCATGAATGGATGAAGGATAATGTATGGTAGTGGATGGGACACGGTTGACACTTTCAGAATGACCTCTCTTGAACATATAACAACACTGATGCGATGGATCGGTAGCATTACCCCAAAATGTGGATGGTTTGGCGAAGACCATGGTGATGAGACCGGTGAATGAAACAACCCAACCCGATGTGGAACGGAGGAAAAGTGTCATGTTCAAGAGCGACTTGCTACCATTAAGCTTTGATGTTCTCCCAATTTTTCCCCAGTCATTTCTGACCAGTACCTCTTTATTTTTGTCAAGCTTGAGGAGGATAACATATGCTTGTTCTATAACCTACCCTTCGGGCAAGCCCATCGCTATGATTTAACGAGCTTAGCGATAGGGAAACTCGTTCTCGTCTAAAGACAAGTTTGTCGCTATTTAATCATTTTAACGAGTCTAACGACAAAGAAAACTCGGTCCTTTTCATTTTTAGAGAGTCTGAAAAGGTACATAAAGTTAACTCCATAATTCCTTTTTCGTCATCTAATCCCTTAAGTCCGAAAAAGTATAAAACAATACAGAAGGGATGGGTGTTCGGTACTTTTAACGAGCCGAACAAGACAAGCGCTCGATCTTTTTGTGTAATAATCCCTCAGGTCCAAAAAGATTAAAGTCTAAATGAGGGATAGCTCTTCCGGTCCCTTTTAACGAGCTGGAAGGCCAAAACTCGGCAAACTTTTCATATTTTACGAGTCAGTGAAAAGAGCTCAAAGAAGACTCGTCTTTTGAGGAACGAGTGATAAACAGGGATAGCAGCAGATTCCAGGTACAAATTGGAATTTTCTAATCACGGTAGTGTCACAAGGATGGCTAGATGAAATCACTCTTCGCAGATGCTCCTCAAAATGGGTAAACACACATATGGGGGTGAACGACCGGCCAAATGACAGTGGAGGTGATGGATGAAAACACGACCGAGGCTTTTAAGGCTGATAAATTTACGATCGCAATGGTTATTTACCGAGATAGGTTCATTTTTTAATGAGCTTGAACTCTGGTGGAAACTTTTGCTCACACTTTTATATTTTTTAACGAGCATAAATTCCGTGGTAAAACTGCTCGAATCTTGCGTTTATTTTTTAACGAGCATGAACCATGTGCTAAAACTGCTCGATCTTATGTTTATTTTTTAACGAGCATGAACTATGTGCTAAAACTGCTCGGTGATAAGTTAGCATGCCCCCAGCATCATAATGACGTATGTCAAAGGAGGGTGCCCCCCAAGCTTTATTGCATTCAACTTTGGTGGTTGGAATGAAGGTTTACCTTTGAATTTTGAACAGGGGATTTGTTTCATTTTTTAATGAGGTTGACATAGTAAAAGAACTATCCTCATGACTCCTTGTTTCATTTTTTAACGAGGTTGACACGAGATAAGAACCGTCCTCGGAGCCCACTGTATTTACAGTATTTCCATTAGGGCGATGATCCATGCTGACAAAATGTTTAGGAATCTTCCGAATCCATTAGATATAGAAGATTTCATATTGTAGGTTTCCACTGTGGCCACTTCCGCCAGATTTCTTGCAGGCGGTAGGGCAAAAGTACCCATTAAGGCAGGGTCTTTTAGGAGACCTACTCCAATATTTTGAAGCGAATGATCGCTTCCATGGATCATTGGAATGCTTCCCGTAACTTGTGAACTGTCGGGGAGGAAAGTTTGTTGGTCGATGACTGTAATCCCTCCTTGAAAGGGAAATGCAATCTTCCTGAAGTAGGTCGACACGACTGCGGCCATGGCATATATCCAGGGCCTTCCTAGTAGGATGTTGTAATCGAGGTTTCCATCAATTACTTTAACATCGACTTCTACTGTTTTGCCCCCCAGTTCAACTTGCAAGTTACTTAAAATCCCGTAGGGAGTGTATGATCGTCCATCAAATGCTTTTAAGGTCGTTGATGATTTCGACAAGGGTGGTGAGCCTAAATTTTTCCAGCAACTCATCGACATAAGACATGTAGATGCCCCCTCATCAATAATTGTTCGATGAACAGTTTTGTTGAGGGCTTTCACTTGAATAAGGAAAGCTAGTTGAGCTGGTAACTTAGGGTCATATCCTTTATGATCAAAGGCCACAAGATTGGAATCCATTGGGCTAATCCCACCTATTGCTGATAATAAAGTTTGCTCTTGGGAGGGGCAATTTTGCGGTACCTCAAGTGTCGACATAGCGGACGGCGATTGGGCCAGGTCCTCTATTATATTATAATTCTGTGCTATTTTGGCACGAGGATTAAATGTCGATTTGTGTACTACTCCCTTTGGCAACTTTACCATTGGTTCAGGAATGATGGGTGGCACAACTTTGGTCAAAGCTGTCGTCGAACTACTAGGTTGTTCATTAGCCTTGTTATTTGACAGCCATGGATTCCCGTAATCTTTATTCCTTGTCAAAGCATTATTCTGCTGCTTTGAGGTAGACAACATAAGCACTTGGGATCGGGAAGCATTTTGATTAGCAACCAGATTTTGACCAGGATTAGGAAACGGATCAGTCAACACAGCTGAGGTTTTCGGACTCTTAAAGAATCTTTTAAGCTCAGCTTTGCATGGACAATCTGCTGTCCAATGATCCTCATCGCATATATGACACCCCGAAGGGGGTTTCCCTTTTCTCCCTTTCTTTTTCTTCTTGTCTCCTGGTTGCTTCAGTTGTTTGCCCTTGTCGTCCGACACGGCACTTACTTCCAAGGCAAGAAGTTCTTCATTTGCATTTTGATTCGAAGTCTTACGGGTTTTCTTAGACGAATCCCGTGTTGACTTTGCATTTGCAGTGCCAATCACACCATCGCCGGCATGAGAGTCACTATTTGATCCAGGAGGGGGAGGAATTGAAAATTCCGGTCTAGGGGCGTCAGGTATCTTGTCATAGAGTGTGCCAGACTGAGTATATACTAAGTCTAAATACTGGGCACGAGCAATAACTTGCTCCTCTGTTACGACACCTCCCTTGGCCACATCTTCTGTTATAGCAGGAAGAAGCGACTTTATAAACCACTCAGCTAAAAGCTGATCTGGAACATAAGTCTTTACCATTCTGCGACGACGACGCCACTCATGTATATGATCTGATATATGTGTGGCCGTTGTCTGCTTGAAATTGGTTAAGATCTCGGTTCCAGTTTCGTACCTTATAGGTAACTGAAAGTGTGTTAAGAAAATCGTGGCTAGGGAACTAAAATTGTCGAACGAGGCTCTAGGTAATTCAATATACCATTTGGCCGCCGGACCAGTCAATGTCCTCTGGAAAAGACGAAGCCTTATCGAATCATCATTCAAGGTATTCGATGAACACCACAGATGGAATGTCATCACATGATTCGACGGGTCTTCGCCAGGATTTCCATTGAATTTAGGAATGTCCGAAGGAAGTTTGTGAGGAATCGCTGGCCACCAATGGGCATAGGCGATTGGATCGTTCGTTAATCGATGTAAATCTGGTAATTCTAGGGTCGCCACGAATGGCAACTGCTGATTCAGGTTTGGCGAGGCGTACCCAGGGTACGATGGAATTGCCTGAGCAGTAGGTCTTTGCATACCAGCATAATGCAACTGATGTTGATATGACTGATACGGCTGGTGGGCTTGGCCACTGTAAAGTGGTTGATTTAACCCGTTCTGAATATAGGGTTGCCCACTATTCGCAAAGATTTGTTGTTCAGATCCCTGGTACACCTGTTGAAACTGAGGTTGTTGGTATTGCACCATCCATGGTTGTGAAGCCATGTTTTGCTGTGCGACACTAACCGACGGACCAAGATGCGGGGTTATAGTTCCCGTTCGTATCTGTGTCGTCCCGGCAGTTGGCGATTGTGGTTGTGTTGCAGGGTCAATAGGTTGTTGCATTACAACTTGGGGTTGACATACAACAGGCATCGATTGAACTTGTGACACGGTTACAATTGCTGGCGTCGTCGGGATACTAGACATAGGTACACACTGTTGCATGGAATATACAACTCTTGGTTGTTGGGGTAACATAGGTACCCAACCACTCGTCGTTACTTCAGTCAAACCTGAATGTTGTTGAAAACTGCCGTATGGGTATCCCCCCGGAAGGGGAAGTGAAAGGGCATATTGCCCCCCATACGGTAATAATCCGGAGCACAAGGGTATAGATGGCCTTTGAGGATTGGATGGCCCAAACTGATTCCCAAAGGGATCAATTTGTCTAGTTTCAACATAAGAATTACCGGGTATTATACCGGAAGAACAAACTGGAACAGACCAAGTTGTCATAATAGTCCCTGGGTGGACTCCTTCTAGTTGATGAGAACTAGTTGGGACAGATGGTATGCCGGCAAACATCGTTGGAGTGACAGCAGGAGCTTCTGCTATCGCTGTGTCATTTGGCACAGTCCTAGATGTCGACGGTTGTTCAGACATTTTAAGTCTATCCAATAAACTTCCTAACGATTCTTCAGGAACTTCTGGTGGCGATAGACAAACTTCTGATGCAGAAGGAAAAAGAGGGGTACCTACTCCAAAATGAATTGGAGTATTTGCTTGCTGGTCCTCTACGATTTCCTCTATTGCAATCAGACCAGGAGGAAGAGGAAGACCGTCAGGTCCGTAAAAGATTTCTGGTGCCGAAGAAGGGGTTGCTTCGACAGCGACAGTCGTTTGAACAACAAGACTCTGTGGACCGGTTTCAGATGGAACTGGTTCAGTTATGCAAGTACTTGTCTTCAGACTAGGATCAGTACCACTGTCCTTCTGTTGCTGTTGAACTTCTTCAATAGAGGCAGGGATTCCAGAAATATTGGGAGTGACCAGAATCTCAGATGTTGTTGGAACTTCCGTTCTAACTTTAAAAGGAGATTTTGACCTGGTCCAGCGAGTTCGCTTTGTCCGTACTACTCTCGGTTCCGGAGACAAAGGTGGTTGACTCGCAAGTCTCCCCGAACGACGGAGTTTTAATTGACTTTCCTCCACGGTTGCGGATTACTTGATCAACTAAAATACAAAAAGGGGAATTATGTTTCCGTATTGAATGAATTTTATTAGACGCTTTTAGACACAACTTTGCTTTTTCATGTTTTAAGAGTCGAGAAAAAGCTAAAGATGACTCTAGTCGCCTTCGATGTATTAACGAGCCCGAAGTGACAAATGCTCGGTTGGACCTTTTCAGTTATAGAGTTTGAAAAGGGCCAAAAGAAACTGCTCTGGAGATCTAGGCAGAGGGTGTGCCAAACCTTTCGCGAAACCACAGAATACGTTTTACGGTACGGGTGGTCGATCTTCGTGAATGCTGTGTTCACTGCATCGCGATCAGTAGGGCGGTCGACACGGCTTCCTAAGGATAAAGGATAATTGCCTATAGGGGTCTCCCAATATACGCGACGGTACGCGGGAGCACAAGTCCGTATTAGTGCTATCGTCCCTCAGGAGGAATCACCCACCTTCGTAGAGATCGACAGTCACTACGTTTAACGACGCCGGAACACGTCTCTACCTAGACCTCTATTGTGAGCATTATGTTACAATGCGTTTTTAGATTCATTCAATATATTTTAAGTTGATCTTGTTTATCAGTTTGTCTTTCAGGATCACCACGAGATGTATTGGTACAAATTCCTAAATGCAGCTAAAATGATAAGCAAGCTTTTACAATCTTTTTAGCTTTGAAAATCCTAACTACTGAGGGGAGAGAAAAACAATATCTTTCCACACAGAGCACAAAGCACAAACTAATGCACTTTCTCCTAGATCAGACACACAAACTTATCAAAAATGCAAATGCAAGATGCATGTATTTCTTTTATTTTCCCTTAATGTTGATGTAGACAAAAGGAAATTGTTGTATAATTTTCGAATTCAATTTGAAGTGTAAACAAACAAGTTTCGTCTAACATGAAAAGACACCTTACAGGTACTTGTTTTAACACTAAAAATATACGAATTCAAACCATAAGATGAAAAACAAACAAACTCAAACAGCCATGAACAGTAATAAAACTAGCTCTTAAGATCACAAAGACACTTTTACAGTTCAGGATCTAAGAGGTCACAGCTATACTGGTTCGCTTTTCACAATGGGAAACTGTAACTGAAGCAAGAAATACAAAAAGAACATTCACAGTTTCATCACACAACTGAGGCGGAATAATGTCAAGGAGAAGTGGTTTACAGCAAGTACAATGACCAGCAAGCAATCAGCAAAAAATCAGTGAAAACAGGGCTGAGACACAATGGGAAAACTGAGCAAGACAAAGGCTAACTGGACCAGCGCAGGCTCTGGTCTGTCAGTTTGACTCTCAGCGCAGTTCCCGAAGGGAGTACCTGCGCTATAATGCAGACTGCTTGTGGACAGCCTGCTCTGGGACACGAGAGTTACGTCTACAAAGTTTTCCGGGTCATAAAAAGCTCAAAAATGCACTGTTTTTGCTGAAATAAAAAGCTATAGGTCAAGTACAGGCTAAGGGATGATCAAGAGGATGAAGATCTATCACAAAGAGTAAAGAGTCTTTTGTAGATAAGCTCTTTAAATCTTGAATTTGCTCAGTAAATGAGCAAGAGTAGCAGTCCCTCTACTTCGCTTTTGATATAGTCAAAAGCTTTTCGATTTGGTACTCTTTTCTTCAAGAAATGAATAGCAAAATACTACAAACACCAACAAGATACTAGGCTCCCCAGCAGAGTCGCCAGTTTGTTGTGGGGAAAAGTATCCGATGCGGATGACCCTATCCCTACTCTAAAGGTGACAGTCTTTAGCAACAACTGAAAGTAAAGCTTTGATGTTTTCCTTTATGAAAGTATAAAGAGGGGGAAGAAATGATCAACCAACCTGGTATCCTTCGCTTAGTCGATCTTGATCCTCTCTCTTTGTCTCTTGTTCCCAGCTCCTTGCTCTCTTTGCCGGTCCAGCTACACACAAGCCCTGCACAAAACGAGAGAGGAAACTACAAGATACAAGTACTCATAACTGATGCATGGATTAGAGTGAATCAAATATACATGTAAATACAATACATCAATGC
The DNA here is from genome assembly GCA_031772625.1 of Pinus tabuliformis. Taxonomy (NCBI): domain Eukaryota; kingdom Viridiplantae; phylum Streptophyta; class Pinopsida; order Pinales; family Pinaceae; genus Pinus; species Pinus tabuliformis. Next base: position 359,669,953 of record CM062811.1, on the reverse strand, counting down.
AATACAAGTATATAGGAGAACATGCAAAACTTTCTTGATAGAAGTAACAGGGTTCTGAGAAGGTTACAACCAATGATGGCTCCAATCCAGCAGCACCTCCCCAGCAGCAAGAACTCTCCTCTTCACCTCTAGTAAAACAATCACCCAATAGCTCTAACTGTAATCCAACAGCACCTCCTTGCTTTACACAAAATTCCCGCCTCCTTAGACCTCATAGAAGAGCTCTATATATAGGAGATTTGGAGAAAGGATGAGTCAGCTTGAGGCTGGCATAAAGCTGACTAGTGTCCTCTCCCACTTTAGTTAAAATTCAGTTCTTAAGTCCACTTGGAGATCCTTGCTTACACATGGAGATCAAGTACCTCTTACTCATCACAGGGCGAATCCCTCGAACCAAGTGTCAGTTTGGAAGCTTCCTGGGCAATTGACACCTTGCAGAATGACTGTGCCACTTGGCCAATCTCGCCCAGCGCAGGTAGCCTTCATTGGAGTTGACTTTCAGCGCAGGTACAAGGAGGAGCAGTTGCATTCCAGCGCAGATGCTCAGTGGAGCAGCTGACATGATCCAAAAATAGCCTGTTTTTGAGTGTTTTCAGGTGGAGAACTGATGGGAAGTGCTGTGGTTTGCTGACCTTGTTCTTCTAGGGGTAAGAACAACATGTTTAGGGACTGAGGATCCCTGTAATTATTGACATTTCATGCTCCATGCTGCGAGGCACAAAAATGTCTATAACAAAGTGATGAAACTGTCCTAGAAGACAAGCTAGAGAAGAAACCCCAACTCGTGCTTACATTGCCATCCCATGAACAGATCTTTAAATCTCCTGTCAAGCAAGATATCCTGTGGGTCCTAGAATTTGATGGCTCAGTCAACAAGTTAGGGGCAGGAGCTGGAGTTTGGATACATAACAAAGAGAAAAACCATGCAGAAGGCAGAGCTTATAGATTAAACTTTAGATGCACTAATAACATGGCAGAGTATGAAGCTCTGTTACTAGGTCTCAAGCTAGTAAAGGCATTACAAGCTCCTATGGTTTCGATCATGGGAGATTCTGATCTAGTGATTCAACAAGTGAAAGGAAGTTTTGTCACCAATGACAAAAGGTTGAGGTCTTACAGGTCCGCTGTAATTGAAATATTGGACACTTTCTCTGAGTTCCTTATCACAAAAATTTCAAGGAGCCACAATCTCCATGCACACAGTTTGGCAACATTTGCCAGCACCTTCAAATTTCCACTGGAACCCAACAACTGTTTCACAGCCGAGGTCAAGTACAGACCCTCCATTCCAAACAATGTCAGAGAATGGCAAGTATTTGAGGATGATATGCAAATAAACAATTTTTTAACCTTACAACAAGAGTTTGCAGGATTAAATATTGACACTGACAGAGCAAGTCAATCACAAATACTTGAGTCAGCAAGTCAATCACAAATACTTGAGTCAGCAAGTCAAACACAAATGCTTGACAGAGCAAGTCAATCACAAATACTGTTTCAACAAATGGTTCATCCAATATCACCTAGAACAGCAAAACAATTACTGAATCCAACCATTTTCAACAACGAAAACATTCAGCAAATTCACCAAATTGACTGTGAAGAGGTGACCAGCGCTGAAGCTGAAATCATAGAACTCAAAGACAATTTCCTTCCAACAGGCCTTACCCCGCTAGAGGACATTTTTGATTCAAATGACATCCCTAGGAAGCCAAAAATGCAGCCATTGGATGCAACCGTTGAAGAATGCAATATTGGTACCATTGACAAGCCCAAAATAATAAAGCTGTCTGCTTCTTTGCCCCTTGATCAAAAACCCAAGTACATTGACCTCTTTAAAGAGTTTCAAGATGTCTTTGCATGGGGTTATGAGGATCTAAAGTCCTATGATACTTCTGTCATCCAGCATACCATTCCCCTCAAGCCTAATCAAAAACCATTCAAGCAGAAGTTGAGAAGGATAAATCCTATACTCCTTCCTTCCATTGAAAAGGAATTGCAAAAAATGTTCAAAGCTGGTATCATAGCACCAATCAGGTTCTCTGAGTGGATTTCAAATTTAGTCCCTACAAGAAAGAAAACTGGTGAGATTAGACTTTGTGTAGACTTAAGGAATCTAAATCAAGTATCACTCAAAGATAACTACCCCTTACCCAAAATGGATCACATTCTCCAAAGAGTGGTGGGGGCTTCAAGGATGTCATTGCTTGATGGATTCTCAGGCTTTAATCAAATCTTGGTACACCCTGATGACCAAGACAAAACTGCATTCACAACCCCATGGGGAACTTTCAAATATGTAAAAATGCCCTTTGGATTGAAAAATGCAGAGGCAACATTTCAAAGAGCAATGGATATTGCTTTTGCAAAAGAGATTCATGACTTCCTAGTCATTTACTTAGATGATCTTACACCCTTTTCAAAATCTGACCAAGAACATCTAAAACATTTGAGACAGATTTTCCTAACATGCAGGAAATATGGCATTTCCTTAAATCCCAAGAAATCATTGTTTGGCTTGGAAGAAGGTAAACTCTTAGGACACATTATCTCAAAAGATGGCATAAGAATTGACCCAGATAGGATACAAGCTATCCTACAAATGCCCCACCCAAGGAATGTCAAGGAGTTGCAGGGATTCTTAGGAAAAATCAATTTCTTAAGAAGGTTTATCCCAAACTTAGCAGAATTAATCAGATTATTAAACAACATGTTAAAAAAAGATTCAAAAGTAAAGTGGACTGTTGAAGCTAATCAAGCCTTTGAAGGTATAAAATTGGCCTTGACTCAAACCCCAGTGTTAACCAATCCTCAGTTTGACAGAGACTTTATCATTTTCTCTTTCGCCTCTCAGCATACTATTGCTGCTGTTTTGCTGCAGAAAGATGACCAAGGAAATGAGAAACCAATTGCTTTCTTTAGCAAAGCCCTTAGAGACGCACCTCTGAAATACCAAATCATGGAAAAGCAAGCTTATGCTTTGGTCAAAGCAATTAAGGATTTTAGGATTTATATCCTTTATTCCCATGTCATAGCATATGTGCCAAGTCCTATTGTAAAAGACATACTCACTCAAGAAAACCTAGAGGGCAGGAGAGGAAAATGGATTGCAAACATACTAGAATTTGACATCGAAATAAAACCTACAAAGCTAATAAAAGGGCAAGGTCTGGCCAAGTTAATGACAAAAGAAAATTTCCAAGCCCTAGATATCAATCAGCTGGACAGTGAAACAGAGCTGGCGACTCCAAAGATCAATGTAGCCTTTGAACAATCCCCTTGGTACTCTGACATCTGTTATGTGTTACAAAACCTGTGTGCTCCCCCAGGACTGTCCAGAACTAAGTGTAGGTTCTTAAAAATGAAAACATCTAGATTTTGTGTGATGGATGGAAATTTACTTTGGAAAAACCATGAAGGTATATTGCTGCACTGTTTAATGGAAAATGAAACTAACAATATCATGCAAGATTTTCATGCAGGAGACTGTGGTGGACATTTGTACTGGAAATCCACTGTGGACAAAGTACTGAGGGCTGGTTATTACTGGCCCACCATGTTCTCTGATGTCAAGAAATTCACTACCTCATGCCACAAATGCCAAGTGTTTGAGGGCAAAAGACAGTTGCTGCCACTTCCCCTAAGACCCATTGCAACAGAGAGACCTTTTCAACAATGGGGCTTGGATTTCATTGGGGAAATTCATCCCTCATCTTCAGGCCAACATAGATGGATTCTGACAGCCATAGACTACTTCACCAAATGGATTGAAGCTGCCCCATGCAGACAAGCAAATGACTCAGTAATCATTCAGTTTTTGGAGAACAACATACTGGCTAGGTTTGGCTGTCCTGACAAAATAATAACAGACAATGCTGCTGCTTTCAGATCCAAGAAAATGGTGAACTTCTGCCACAAATATCATATTACTTTGGGACACTCTACTGCATACTATCCCCAAGGAAATGGCCTAGCTGAATCATCTAACAAGAGCCTGGTGAATATCATAAAAAAGGTGTTGGAAGAAAACAAAAAGAATTGGCACAAGAAACTAGTCAATGCCTTATGGGCAGATAGACTAACAACCAAAAGATCAATTGGGACCAGCCCATATGAGTTGGTTTATGGACTGGAAGCTAAATTTCCCTCATCAATAGGAGTGCCTGTTATGAAGCTTCTTCAAGAAAACCAAGCCGAACCAAATGATATGCAAAGAAGGATAAATCAAATCATATGTTTGCAGCAAACTAGAGATCAGGTCTTCAGCAGAGTTCAAGGGTTACAAGAAAAATTAAAGAAGGCCTTTGACAGGAGAACCAAAGCAGAAGATTTCAATGTGGGAGACAAAGTCCTAAAGTGGGATGCAAGAAGAGAAGAAAAGGTAAAGCATGGAAAATTTGATTCCTTATGGAGGGGACCATTTGCTGTCCAAGCAGTACAAGGTAACAACACTTACTTCCTTAAAAGTCTAACTAAAGCTGACTTGGATGAAGGTCCTGTCAATGGCAGGATGCTGAAGCATTATTTTGACTATTTCCCGTGAGTGCAACCTGAGGTTCCCTTGTATATATGCAGATGTACATATTATTTTCTGTTTCGATTGTAAAAATGCAGTTTTCCAAGTTATTGACTAACCAGCAAAAGGTAAATAGAATCAGAGGTCTACCAAGAAGGGAAGCACAAAATTTGGCACTTCAAAGCAACAAACTTTAAGGATGATATGGGCAGCAATGGAGCAAGGCAATCTGACCTGCTGTTCTTGGTCTTTCAAAAGAAACACCATCCCCATGTGGAGCCACTGTTAGATACCTATACCAATAGGTTTCATATTTCATGATTGGCTATGGAAGGTCCAAATTTGTTCTGCTTTGATGACTCAAAGATCACATATTTCCAAGAGAACCCAATCTATGCTTATAGCTTGGTATGAGTTTCAAATTTTGATGGATGATTCAATAGCTTAATCTGGATCATTCCATGGTTTAAATTTACAGTTGTAGAATAGAGAAAGGAGTCTGTCCAAACTGTTTAATCTTGGCAGACAAGTAGTTCAGGTAGAGAAGAAAAGGCTCCCAACAGCTTAATCTGGGACCTTGGAGGAGATAAGGGTAGAAGTAGATAGAAATAACAAAGAAAAAGCTAAAGAAAAGAAAAGGCAAATAAGGGTCTGCAAGTCCAAGTGCACCCTCTAAGAAGAAATAAAAATGCTAGGAAAGTAGTTGGGTAAGTAGTTGGAGTTGCAGAAAGGCTATCTTTACCATTGCAGATATGTTGACCATGATTACCAAGGCAAAGTCTATCAAGTGACAAGATGTTCATATTCATCAGGTTACAGCAAGGAGCATGACTAACCTCCCTCCTCCCCCCTTTCTTTTCATTACTAACATCCCTCTATGAGCTGAGATTCAGGGAGGAAGATCATGGTTTCATGATGATTCTTGTTCATCCAAAGCCACATTTCTTGTCTAAAAATCTTTTCATTTTGATCTACTCCCTAAACTAAATAAGTTTCAAGTAAACTTAGTATCTTCTCCCTCCATTCACTCCCCCATCCATATTAACTCTAACTCTACTATGTAAATCCCCTGTATTGCCTTTCCCCTACTAGTATTAACACCATGGTGTATAAACCCCAAATTTGGTATAAATATCCCTCCCCCTCGGCATTATAGCCATATGTTCTCTAAAGGGATCAGATGACATCTGGTCATTATGATAAGCCTTAGCCAAAACCCCTTTTCCCCTTTACAAATCCCTTTCTCACTTTCAAATCCCCATTTACACATAAAACCTCCTAAAAAGCCTTGTTTATACCCTTATCCACTTCAAATGGCTAAAACATGGAAAACCCACTTCCGCCGCTTAAACTAAAGTCTGGGCGCATACATTTGTTTTTGAAATACATTGAAAAACCTTACCAAACCACCATACCCCGATCGTTTTCCGCCAAAGCGCGCATCCCGAAAAATATGTTAAATAAAGCCGCGCCTTGCCGTATCCCCCGATCATGTCATCGACCCCGACAGCCGTCCGATCTGATCTTGCGCATCCAACGGCTCTGGTTGCATCGGACCCTCTCTGAGGATTGCCCGTTACCCACCCTATCCCCCTATCACATCTAACCTCCGATAGCCGTCAGATCACATCCCTCCAGATCCGACGGCCATCGCTGCATCGGAGCAGATCCGCTGTCCGGACGATATCTTCCGACGACCGTATTTTGGCTACGTCACGCGGCAGCCACGCGTCGCCTCCACGGCCCATCGGAGGTACCACTGACACTTACCGCCACCGTACCATAGGCGGTGCGATATGAAACCACCGACGGTTTCCGGTTTCTTCCTTTCCGCCCGCATTGTGTCATCCCCACGTCATTGCCACTCATGCCGCCACGTCAACCTTCCGCTCAACTATTGGTCGACCTGTCCCGCCACCTCACCATCCCCCGTGGACCAACCAGAGCCCTCCACCTGGCCAGATGACGTCCTGCTGACGTCATCCGACCCTGACCCCACCTATGACGTCATGCTGACGTCAGCATGAAAACGCGCCAAAATCACCAAAAACTATATTTATGTCAAAAAGTCGCGTTTTTTGCTATTTTTGGCGAGAGCTTTGTTGTCTGTTCTGCATGAAATTTTACGTTCAAACCTGCACCAGCCTGCTGAGCTAACTTCCAGACCACCAAAGCGTCCATCCTTCACGCACTAGCAAGTTTAACCGGCGAAATTCCACAGGTACTCTCCATCTTTACTCTGCAAATCCGTTTTTTCGTAAATTCCGACAGTAGCCTGTAAGCAGACTTTAAAACGCCGATTTCACCACTAAACTCCACTGAACCAGCAGTAATACCAAACCAGAGCTACCATTACACGTTTGAAAAAACCACATTGGGCAAATTGAACATAAATTCCTCGCTGGTTCGCGCAATCGTGAACCAGTTACCCGCAAAAATCAAATTTGCCTCAAAAACAAACTCTGCTCAGTTCTGCAAATCATCTATTGGTTCAAAGGCAGTATTTCAATTGCTGCATCCTTCCCTATTTCATTCTTTCTCCTCATAAATTCCCATCTTCCTCAGAAAAGCCCCTTTTGTGTTACTCTGCATAGTAACACCAGTCCTAAAAAGAACAGAATCCTAAAGAAAACATGGATCCCCCTGTGGCTCCCATAGCCCTCAATGTAGCTCCTCTGAATGCCCCTCACAGAGCATTGGGCTGGAAAGCATTAGCTGACTTAGACTATAACATATCAGAAGAAATGCTAAGCAGGAGCAGGTTTCATCTCCAAATACTAAATGAAATTAAAATCCAACATCAGAATGGGACAGACATCTTGGGAATTTGGGATTCCTCTCTCCCAATCTTCAAGCTACCACAGGTCAACCAATTCCCAGAACTCATCCACCTATGTGCTGAGTATTATGATGCATCCCAGAGGGCAGTGCTTGATTCTTCAGGCGCAATTCTGTTTCTCATTACCCCTGAAGCCATCAGGGAGATGCTGCAGTTCAAAACAAATAAGAAGTTGGTCCCTCTATCACTAGCTGATTTGATAATAGGGGGAGCCAGAATAACAGAGGCCCAGATTACAAAGCTTAACCAGTTATTCATCAAAGCTGACACTGTACAAACTCCTCCCATCAACTCTGTCTACCTCAACCAATTGGGCCTGGACCTTGTTGACATGATCAGTCCCATCCTGGGATATGATTCAGTGGAATATGTGGATGAAACGGTTATGCACATAATGCTCATGTTTTCTCCAGGAAGAAAACCAGTCTGCTATGACTATGCCACATACATCTCAAACAAGATGCATGAGCAGTTGATGAACCTATCAAGAGATAGGGTATTTAAATACACTTCCTACATATATCATTTGCTTCTATACTTCCAGCATGAGAAGTTCTCCTTCCCAATGAAAAGAGAAGATGCACAGGGAAATTTGAGATCGGTGGTGTACTGGACATCTGCTTTCCACCTCAATTTCTATTCTCCATACACCTACTGTGAGTTCATTGATCACTTCATTCATCCAGCCATGACTCTACTTTTGGGCTCACCTCCTCCCAGATTGACAGATGAGATGCAAAGACTCCTGCATTTATCAAAAGCATACAGTATTGGGGATTGGTACTTCTACCAACACCACACCGTCATCAGAATATATGGGTGTGAGTTGCCCCCATTTAGACTACCCAGATTTGTGCCTATGAGACTACTTGCCTTAGAATACTTCAGGCAGTTTGGCTTTGTGGATATGTTCCACTTTTCAGGCAAAGGTAAGAAGGCACAGCTAAAGGTCAAAAGTCAACTTGGCCATTTCCTCTATAACGAAAGGGAGGAAGGGTGGAAGGAAGCAGATAGAATGCTTGGGGGCCTTGGTCTCAAATACAGCTTCCTATGGAAACCTTACGACCCTAATAACTTCATTACCATGAGGAGGCTTAAATACAAATTGTCTGCTTATGATCATTGCAGCCTTCCTCACATAGAAAAACATGCCAATCAAAGCAAATGGAGGAGAGGGACTTTAGAAGAAGCTGTTACTCAAGAAGAGCTTAATCAAAGAGCTCTAAGAAACATAAAGAAAATGGCTGACCTTGAGTTTTATTCACAGGTCAGCTCACTACCGAGCATACAAATTGGAGCAGCAACATCCTCTTCAACCGCCCAACAGCAAGCTACAAGAGTTGCTGGAAATATATCAGAGAAGGGAAAAGAACAGGTGATGGAGATAGAGCCAGAGCAGCGAGAGAAAGAACAGGCAGAGCAGCAGCAACAACAAAAACAGCAACAGCAGCAAGGAGAAGGGCAACCTGAAACACAGCAGCCCTTACAGCAAGAAAGAGTGGTAGATGCCCCAACTACCACTGAGCAGCAGGCCCAAAATGTAGAACACTCAAGGCCTGAAAACATTACTGATGCCTCGGTCCTTCAAACTCCACAGAAGGAGGACCTAAGTAGAAAAAGGGACAGAGAAACACCCATGACTTCATCCATCAACCAAGGGGAGAAGAGACAGAGATTAAATGACTTCTCAGAGGATGATGCGGCAATTAGACAAGCAATGGGTATGGGCCCACCCAGCAGGGTAGCCTCGGTCAGTTCCTTCCACCAAGAACAAGACAGAATCATGGGAGGGGAGGTCACTTCCTCCAGCCAGCAGAGGGAAGGAGAGGTAGGCATCAAACAGCAGTTTATAGACATCAAAAGAAGGAGTGAACCCATGAAAATCAAATTATATAACCATTTGTTGAAAATGGCTCCCTCCAACCAACAAAGATTAATGGCTGCCTTTGATGTGGACGAAGGCAAGTTGACTATGAGTCACTTCATACCCACCGCACTCCAGCCACAATCTACTGCATATTATCTCAGGACTAATCTAGAGGTCCTGGCCAAGGACATCCACCCAATGGATAAAATTGAGCTGCACAAGCAAACTGGCGAAATGGTGTATGCCTCCTTGGCAGACAAAACGTTGGAGAATTACAAATTAACAAGCAGCCTCAATGCTACAGCCTCTCAACTAGAATTGGAGAGGGCTTCATCTCAGGCCAAAGACAACAGGATAAGATCCCTAGAGGACATCATCGTGGAAATTGGGCATAACCCCAATGACATCAAAGGGATACAGGAGATCTTGAAACTAAGGGATGCTGACATGGCTGCATTAAGGAAGAAAGTCAAACTCCCAGCTACCATTCACCCCCAAACAGATGAGGTAGCCCAACAAAGGATGGAAAAGGATGCCACAGATCTGCTAATATCTATATATAAGCAGCTCCTGCAGACACAAGAGAAATTAGGAGAGTCTGAGGCTACTCAAGCGGCCTTACAAGCAGCACTAAAGCAAAGACAAGAGGGTCAGACTTCTCAGCCTCCTCCTCAAGTCATCAATCTTGAGGACGCTGCTCCTACCACTGTGCCTCCACCTCAACAAACTGAACAAACAGCTACATCCACTTCAGCAGCACCTACAAGTACAGAACAGGCACAGAGCCTAGACATGCAGAAATTAAAGAATGAAATACAAATCTTGGAAGCTCAGATGACAGAGCTGCATGAAACCAGAGAAAAGCTGGACAAGGTCAATGAAAGGCATGATAAGACAAAAAGAGAGGTGGCAGAAAAGGGCAAGGAAATCAAAGCCCTTAAAGATAGGATCAAGGAGCTTGAGAATGAGCTCAAGCTAAATAAAATCATATCTGAGATCAGAGCAATAGTATGGTCCAATATTGTCCAATCCATCACCAACCAATGGCCATATATTCAGACAATCCATGAGCAACTAGAGCTCATCCCAAAGGCACAGAAGGAAATCCGAACATCAAGAGCCTTATTAGGAAATATGCCTGAAGTTGCTACAAGAATGATCAATGTGCTTAACCACAAAACAAGTTCTCAGTTAGCCACCATTGGAATCACAAATAGAACTGAGACTATTCAAATGATCAAGAGGGTTCTTACTCTTAGAAATCTGGTACAGAAATTGGACAGAAGAACCCAGGATATGCAGACAGAGGTGAATAGGTTCATGGAGAAATTTCAGGTATTGCAGAGTAGAGGAATCCCTAGCTTACTGAACAGCGGAGGGAAATTATTCACCCATGAATAGTATGCTAAAAGAGTAAATGTTTTTGCCTCAGCACAGATCAATGAGAGGGCCAGCACTTCAGAAGACACAAGGCCTATTACAGGGCAGGTTTTCTATAGTAAGATAGAAAATCTATTTTTTATAATGAATGAAATTAATCACTTGTTTGATGTGGTCCCAAATTTTTTCAAATATACAGAAGCAGAAGAGACAATGGAGGCCATCCTCAGGCATCAGCTCCCTACACAGGAATGGTGGACAGATGCAATACAAAGAATTTTGTAAGCAGTAAGGCATTCACCAATTTTTATTTTTTACAAATTTTTATAAAAAGCACGGTTCAGCAAAGTCAGCATGCAGCATAAATCAAAGCTGAGCCAACTCAGCGGATGTAGCGGCCAACAAAGTAGAAATAGAAGACCATAGCTGGCAAACCCGAGAATGCACTGCGCAGCCAAAAGTAAATGCGTATTTCCAGAATTAAAACAGAGTAATGCAACCGACTCAGTGACTCTCAAAAGTCAAAACAATCCTCTGACAGACATAAAGAGCATTTACGCTGCATTTAAAATTGTAATAACTCCTTGCCTACTTTCTGAACGTAGTAATGAAGATATTTTCTCTCTCGGATGACTCAATGCCTGAGATATTTTGTATACGCATTCCTATAAAGTCCCCTTCACATAAGATTGCAAGGGTTGTTGTTGATTTCTCCTGAAGAAGTTCTTATGTTGTAATCCTTTCAGAAGTTAATAGAGAAAGCAATGGAATTTCTCGGATTACTGAGGTGTTGGATGCGTTTTGGTGTTTGTTGATAACTGCTGGATCCCTGTGTATTTCACCATACAATAAGTCTCTGTATCTCTCTCTGTTAATTAGTTGTTTTGTTAAAATCCATATATGTCATCTGATTTCAATACTAAGCAACAAGGAAAAAGAATAGCTTTCAGGATTTATTCACTGAGTACCCTGAGTTCAATCTGTGTTGTTTATGAATGTTTTCTTCAGCTGTAATCTAGATAAGTGTAATTCTTAATTGCTGCACTTTCAGAATACATCTTTCACAGTGACCTTTGTCACAGGAATTCAAGTTTTTTGCTCCTGTGCAGTGTGCTCACCTTCACCCCACCAACTTAATAGAAAATTCTTAATTGCTTTCTGTTGGTTGACATACATCACCATTTGATCTAATTTTGTCTGTCTAAAATACACAATAGGCCCTGCAGTTTGAACACCACCAATCCAGCGTATCGGATCACTTCACAACTCCAGACTCCATTGCCCAATGGTATTATACTATCTAGACACTATATCATAAGACTTGAAAGAAAATCCTTCAACCAAAACATAAACCAAAACCTGAGCATAATAGCTAGCCTAAAACACCATCATAACAGAGACAAATCATAAAGAGAGAGCCCTCTCTGGTTGCAGTTAGGCTAGGAACTGTAACCCAAAGATTGGTTAGTGGTTACCCCGGCCGTATTCCCTTGGGAGTCATAGGGAACAACCTGGGTGTTAACAGAGCCCACCATCTTTTTGGTGTCGTTGCCGAGGAAGCGTCAGAGTATTATAGTAATTGTTGCTTTTCTTCTACTTTTCCTACTCTCGGCTTCTGCTAAGTAGTTTATTTCATTTCCATTCTGCAAAAGTAGCATAGAAATTTCCTGCTTTCATAGATTAACATTTCAATTCCGCAATTTCATTTTTGCAAGCGTAGATTAGCATTTCAATTCTGCAAGCATAGACTAGCATTTCAATTCCTGCAATTTCATTTGAGCAAAGTAGATTAGTTCTTTCCTGCTTTCATTTCAATTCTGCATTTTCATTTCAGCAAGATAGTTAGTTGTAGATCAATCTGTTTCAGTTTTTGCAGGTACCAGAGAAAAAAAAACAAAAGCAATCAAAAGTCTTTCCATTTCATGCCTCGTAGGAATCGAGATAAAACAGGCAAATTCTTACCCAACACCCCCACCACATCACTGAGTCACCCTTCTCTCTTCTGTGGTGACAGTGATCTAGAAGAACCGATAGGCCAATCTCCTGAGATATACGAAGATCCTATAGCAGAAGAAGAGTTAGAGACCACTCCATCTGAAGCTATGGCTGACCATAGGAGAGAAGATGAGAGAATAGAAGGTGCCTTCCCCATCCGAGAGACCAATGGAGACATGAAAATGAAGAACATTAGCCCCTCCGCTTTACCTCACTTCCATGAGCTGACTACTGAAGATCCTGATACCTTCCTGTTTGAGTTTTCTGTCCTTTGTCGAACCTATGACTATACTGAAGATGAGCAGAAGCTGAAACTCTTCCCCTCAACCCTTAAGGATGCAGCATTATGCTGGTTCATGGGCTTACCTGGGAACAGTATCACCACTTGGGCTCAAATGCAGCAAGCTTTCAATACCAAATACCAGGACTACTGTAGGTCCAAGGAAACCAAGGGAGAAATCTTTCGGATGACCATGGGAAATGATGAGTCCTTAGAGGATTACGAGGAAAGGTTCCAACTTAGCTATAAATGGGCCAGGTGCACACTTGACCCTGAATCCCTCAAGTTGGTCATGCTCCGAGGAGTCCCTAAAGACCTCTTAGATACCCTTCACATGTTAGCTGGAGGAGATATTTACCAACTGCCTTATGAGGACATAAAGACCGTGTTTAGAAACCACTCTAGGGCAGCCCGGAAAAGAGGTAGAGGAAACCTCCTCTCAGCTGGTATTCCTTTCTCCAAACATGAGTTTGAAAATCAATTAGAAGATCTCAAGAGTGAGGTGAGACAGACCATCACCATGCAACTTGATACATTCTGAATCCAGCAGAAGAAAGAAGAAGCTGAGAGGGCCTTGGCTATCTTCTGCCCTAGGTGTACAAGGAAACACCCTAAGAACGAATGCCCATTACATTCAGTTGAAGTATGTTTTGTTTGTGAGGAGGACCACCCCACAAACCAATGTCCAACCTTACCTGGGCTTAAAGCCATGTATCAAGGGACAGAAGCCCCCACTGAACCTCTCTATTTCCTCAACCAAAGGAGGCCACGAGGACCTAGACCTTACCAGCAGGGGATGCAAGGGACACCCCAAGATTATTACAGCCCCAACCAATCTACTCCTATGCCTTCCTGGGGTCCCCCTACTCATCCTTCCTGGTCTATGCCTCCTCCATGGTCTTACCCACCTCAGTACCCTACTCAACCCACTACTCATTCATATCACTCACATGCCCAGCCACAGCCTCAGTGGAATGCACCTCAATTGGGGTGGAGGCCCCAGTACAATACTCCTCCCGCCATTTTGCCTCCACCACCAGCTCAACCACAACCATTACCTCCTGCTCCTCCAAGGCAACCTCAAATGCCTGCTCAACCGAACCCGAACCCCAACAACAGACAGGCCCAGCAGGTATATACTGGGGAAACATCATGCCCTACCTATGCTGTGGAGATCCAGGAGATCAATCTACGATCTGGAAAGACTCTTCCGGATCGCCAACCTCCTCCCCCAGAGGACGAGGAAGATAAACAAGAAAGTGAACCAAAGGCTATTCCACCCTTTCCTGAGAGACTAACAGCCACCACACAACCCAACCCAGAGGACGACGAGCTTCTGGGAGAACTCAAACAGTTGTGTGTGAAAATACCACTTCTCCAAGCCATCAAAGATGTACCGATATACAACAAACTGGTTAAGGAAAAGTGTTTCAGACACCCAGGCAGGCGATGAGAGATGCTTCAACCATCAATGTCATAGGACAACTGTCTGATCTTATGTTGGGACAAGTCATCTGCCCAAAGTATCTAGATCCTGGGAGTCCTGTAGTAGATGTCCGCATCAATAGCACCATCATACCTCACACCTTGATTGATCTGGGGGCTGCCATTAATGTGATGACCAGAGATACCATGCTCAAACTCAACCTTCAGGGTTCCTTGAGAAAGACCTCGACAGTCCTACAACTAGCAGATCGCTCCACCGTGACTCCCGAAGGGATTGTAGAGGATGTTTTGGTCTCTTTTGACTCTTGGGAATACCCTGCAGATTTCTTGGTTCTGAAACCAAAGGCAAAGCTCACTGGATACCCTCTTATTTTGGGAAGGCCTTGGTTAGCCACTGCAGATGCTTACATAAGCTGCTGTGCAGGAAACATGACCATCAAAAATGGTCCTATGTCCAAGCAGCTAGTCCTATACCCTCCTGCCCAACCCTTATTAGAGCATGAATTACCACTTTGGTTGGAGGAAGGAGAAGAAGACGAGGTGTACTCAGCACCTTTGTGCACCCTAGACACCACTAGGGGAGATCCCCCAACCGAGGATGATTTGATTGAGACCTTGATCCAGAATCCACCTCCCAGTGCAGTGTCCTTAGAGGAATTGGTGGAGGATGCCCAAGCCAACACCTTAGTGGACCTTTGTGCGACCAACCCTGTCACTCCCAGAGTCAAAAATGTGGAGTTCGGCCCTGAGAGAACGTTAAAGATCAGCTCCTCCCTATCTCCTTCCCAAGAAAAGGAGCTGTGTAGTCTGTTGGCCAGTCATCTAGATGCTTTTGCTTGGAGCTATAAGGAGATGAAATGAGTCCATCCTTCGGTCTGTACCCATCACATCTACATCAAAGAGGATTGCAAACTGGTTAGGCAACCCCAGAGGAGAATGAATCCAACCCTTAAGGACATCGTCAAGGAAGAATTGCAAAAACTGTTGGATGCCGGATTCATTTACCCCATTTCGGATAGCGAATGGGTGTCCCCTTTGGTGTTGGTTCCCAAGAAAAATGGGAAGTGGAGAATCTGTGTGGACTACCGTGAACTGAACAAAGCTACCAAAGAAAGACCATTTTCCTCTACCTTTCATAGATCAAGTGTTGGATGGACTGGCAGGAAAGAAGTTTTTTTCTTTCCTAGATGGGTTTAGCGGGTACAACCAGATCCAAATCAGCCTGGAAGACCAAGATAAGACCACCTTCACTTGTCCTTGGGGTACCTTTGCTTATCGAGTTCTTCCCTTTGGACTATGCAATGCTCCCGCCACCTTCCAGAGAGCCGTCTTGAGCATCTTTTCTGAGCTGGTCCATGATGCGGTGGAAATCTATATGGATGACTTCACTCCTTATGGGTCCGACTTCCAGGAAGCATTGTCCAATCTGGGAAAAGTCCTAACCAAATGCATTGAGATGAACCTGTCCCTTAGTCCTGAAAAATGTGAATTCTTGATGACTGAAGGGACCGTGCTGGGCCATACCATTTCTTTCCAAGGGTTACAGGCGGATCCTAACAAAATTGCTCTCATTAAGAAGGTTCCACCTCCTCAGAAGGTAAGAGATGTCCGAAGTTTCTTAGGATTAGCAGGGTATTATAGGAGATTCATTAAAGACTTCAGCAAGCTAGCCTCGCCATTGTTTGGCCTCTTGGCAAAAGATGTGGAGTTTAAATGGACTGACGATTGTCAGAGGGCTCTGAATGAATTAAAGGACAAGCTGGTGTCTGCCCCAATCTTGAGAGGTCCAAACTGGGCCCTACCTTTCCACATCCACACTGATGCCTCGAACAAAGCCATAGGGGCAGCCTTAGGACAAGTTGAACAAAAACTTCCATATGCCATTTACTTTGTTAGCAAAAACTTATCCAAGGCAGAACTGAACTACACTGTAACTGAGAAAGAATTATTGGCCGTGGTCCATGCACTGAACAAGTTCCGACATTATATCACTGGCTATCAAACATTTGTACATACTGATCATGCTGCAATTAGATATTTAATGAATAAACCAGATGTGAATGCTCGTATTATTAGATGGTTACTTTTGTTGCAGCAGTTTGATTTGACTATCGTTGACAAACCAGGTAAAGAAAATGTTGTTGCTGACTTTTTGTCTAGATTGGATTTATCTGCAGATGAGGATGGAATAGTGGATGACCAGATGCCCGATGAACATCTGTTTGCTATTTCAGTACTCTCTCCATGGTTTGCTGATATATATAACTACCTTGTTTCAGCACAGTTCCCTCCGCACCTATCCTCAAGAGAGAAGAGCAGAATCGTCAGAAAAAGTGCCTCATTCACTTGGATCGGGGGCAACCTGTTCAAGCTTGGCCCTGATCAGATCTTAAGGCGTTGTGTAAGGGAGGAGGAAGTCTTTGATATCCTCCTCACCTGTCATGATGGGCCTTGTGGAGGACATTTTGCAGCAAAGAGGACTGCCTTCAAAATCCTGCAGGCAGGTTACTATTGGCCCACGCTTCATCAAGATGTCAGAAGGTATATCAGCCAATGTGACCGATGCCAAAGGATGGGGAAACCGACTCAAAGGGATGAAATGCCTCTCCAACCTCAAGTGACTCTTGAGCCATTTGAGAAGTGGGGTATGGATTTTGTGGGTCCAATCAACCCTCCTTCGAGGTAAAGGTCTTACATCATTGTGTGCACAGACTACCTGACAAAGTGGGCAGAAACCAAGGCAATCAAAGCAGCGACAGAAGAAAAGGTGGCTGAGTTCTTAAGAGAAAACATCTTCTACAAATTTGGCTACCCAAGAGAGCTAGTCACTGATCAAGGAAGCCAGTTCACCTCCAACTTAATTGAAGACCTACTAGCTCATCACAAAATCAAGCATAGGACTTCCACCCCCTATCATCCTCAAGCAAATGGGCAGGTGGAAGTCACCAATAGAGCATTGGAAGGGATCTTGACTAAGGTGGTCAGCAGCAGCAGGAAAGATTGGGCAGATCGCCTGGTTGAGGCCACATGGGCTTACAACACCACTTGGAAGACCACAACCGGCTTCACACCTTATGAGCTGGTCTATGGGAAGAGAGCTTTGCTGTCAATTGAATTCGAGTACAACACTTTGAGGATGGCAGCTCAGCTGGACCTAGATCTCAGCCATGCCCAACAAGAAAGGTTATTGCAGCTGAATGGATTGAACGAGCACCGAATGCAGGCCCTTCTTCACTCAGAAGTGGTTCAACTTCAGAGGAAGGTGTGGCATGACCAACACCTCAATGACAAGAAATTTCAGCCGGGAGATTGGGCACTGTTGTATGATTCCAGGCATAAAGATTTCAAGGGAAAGCTGAGAACCAGATGGCTAGGACCATATGCAGTGGAAAAGTGTAATGACAATGGATCTGTTCTTATTTGGACCATTGATGAGGAGGCCATCCCTATGCTTGTCAATGGGCATCGACTGAAGATCTACAAGAAACCTCTCTCAAGACAAGAATTCATCAAAACTGTGGAAAAATCAGTGCTGGTCATAGAGAAGGGTTTTGCCTCTGTTTTGGGCACACCCTGAAGATCTTAAAAAAAAAAAAAAAAAAAAAAGAAAAAAAAAAAAAAATAAAAATAAAGATCCTTGGGTGAAAACCTTTCTGAGGCGCCCAAGGCAGATGGTAGGGGTGAAAACCTCATTGAGGCACCCCTGCTGTCTTTCAAAAAAAAAAAAAAAGAGGTTTGAAAAAGACCCTTGAGTGAAAACCTCTCTGAGGCGCTCAAGGCAGATAGTAAGGGTGAAAACCTCATGGAGGCGCCCCTGCTGTCTTTCAAAAAAAAAAAAAAAACAATAAACAAAAAAAACAGGGACAACAAGTTCACAATGTGGCAATGCATGCAGGTTGCAGGTATTCTATGAAGGAAGAGAGGTCCCTCAACTCAAAGACAAGGGTCCTTATTATGTTACCAAGTGACCTCACCAGCACCCCCTCCGAAAACACTCATCTTCTCCAAGGTATGGGCACGATTTGATCACAGTTTAGTCTTCTACAGGAAGCTACAGACTTTCTACAGGAAGTTCTGTATTTCTACAGGAAACTTCCTGTAGAAGTTTTGGACGGCCCAAAACTAATTATGTGGGGAGATCTAACGACTGAGGTCCAGCATGGAGGCATGCAAGCTACTATTTTCTCCATCACACACTGTTGTCACCTCCTTCTACCACCCCAGTTGCCATGCAATGAAGGAACCTGCACAGTCAAAACAGAACACTGAATTATCAGAGGAAGCGCTTCTCAAATAAATGGAAAAAAGATGCAGAGATACCATGCAATACTTATCCAAGGGCCCTGCGAGCGTGATCGTGATGCCACTGTCTTCACCGTTCAGCATGCACCCGAGGAGGAAAAACTGCTACAGGACATCCTACAGGAATCCCGTAGCAGTTCAGCCAGCTAGAGTGTACACCATTAAATCGCCTGCAACATGCAATAATAGAGCAGGCACATGCACCACCCACAGCTAGGTAATAAGCATCGTAACCATCAGCAGCCTGCGAAAAGGAAGGACCTCCGGGCCTGTGCAAATAGCAGCAGCAAGCAAATCTAATCATCATCATCCTGAAACCTGGAAAATCATGTCGCGGCCGCACAGGTAAGTGCCTCGCCCTTTCTTTCGTCGAATTACATGAATAATACTTTGAAATGTTTGCAAGTATGAAATGAACGGGTTGAGCAGTCGTATGGCCATTCAACTGGCCACGACGACCAGTCAGATGGTCTAGTCGGATGTGTAAAATGGTGGTCGTGGCAAGAAGAATGGGTAGTGGACACGTGAGAACTGTCCAGTCGGGGAGAAGCGCGTTTTAACAGAAATGACGGCGGCAGATCTGCGGAGAATGATGCAACAGTCAGGGAACTTGCAGTGGAATGAGTAGATGACATCGTCCAACGGTTCGGCAGGGACATCTCACCCCCGCGCCACGAATTCCGCCGGATTCAAATCTATCGGCTAGATCGCCACCCCACGCATTTATCATCAGCCGTTTAGAAGTCGAGTGAGCGTCTGAATTCCTCTAAAGCTCGTTACTCCAAGTCTTCGGCCTGTTCGAACGTCTGGTAGCGGCACAGAAGGCGCAGAACCACTGCAGTGCTCTCCAGAACCCGTGCGCTGCTTCTACAGGAAAGCTACGCTACAGGAAGCTCACTGCCACGAGGAAAATTGGGCTCTTCACGTCAAAGGTGGAGAATTGGAGAAGGTAAGCCTGACCTGTGCCTCCCATGCAATTGGTTTCGAGGGTGGCAGAGTCGACGTTCTACAGTTTGATCATAAAAATTGCAAGTATTGTCTTCTGTTTGCATGAATTGTCGTCGAAGTGTATGTAAGGTTTTCTACAGGAGGTGATTTTTAAGGCTCATCTGTAGATAGTCTTCGCGAATTGTGTGCGTGGCAGAGGCGTAATTCTACGCTCTGTCCCAAAAGGCTAGTTTTTGAATACGCACCCGCCACCTCCAGCTAATGTAGCAGGGTTTCACCATGCCGGGTGGATTCATCATAAAGGAACCGACCGACTCAAAGAAACTAAGGGAGAACCCTGAGGTGGTAGAGCTGTTCACTCGCGCGCAATGGATGTCGTTCTGCGACAAATTGCAAGGATATGATGATGAGGTGGCAGAGGAGTTCTTGCGAGCTCTGAAGCCAAAATCAAAAACGCTGGCCACCGTCAATTTCAGGGGTTTGAGTCTCAGACTCACCCCACAGTTCATCAGCCGAGTCACTGAGCTCCCAATGGGGGTACCGTGGGACAAGGAGGAGAGGAAATTAGGCCAAAAGGCTAAAAAGGAGTTCTTCCCACCAGAGGAGCAATTCTCAGAGGATAAGAACGGGGTTCGCAGAACTAGCTTACTGCCACTTTGGAGCGAGGTCAGCCTCCAAATTATGAAATACATCACATGCGAAGGACGGTTTAGCATTGTGTATGGGTACCATTTCCGGCTACTCACTGAATTGAGACATCAGATGGACCTACCTACAGAAAACAAACTAAGTATTCCCTACTTTCTACTGCAGTCTATGACAGAATGTGCCACCAAGTTAAAAGAAGGCACGCCAGACCAGGTAGCCCACCATGGGCTCATTAAGCTCCTCGTGGAGGATGCACTTCACACATACAAAGTCCCTCTCTCGTGGGAAGCCTTCCGAAATCTGACTAAGGATGGCGATATAAAAATGTTGACCGAAGAGCTTGGTTCCTCTAGCAGCGAGGAGAAGGAGTCAATACCCACAGAGAAGAAAGAAAAAGGCCAAAGACCCACGGCCAAAGTACCGAAGAAAGAGCAAAAGGAGAAATAAGAGAAAAAGGTTGCCAAAGAGAAGAATGACACACCCATGTTGACGGCCAGAGAGAAAAGGTTACAAAGTAGGGTGGACAAGACTGAGCAGGTCCACGTCAGTAAAGGCACCTCGATAGCAGCCTCGACCAAGTCAAAAAGCAAAACACACTCAGCAAAACAAACTGAAACAGTGCCACCTGTGTCTATAGGAAAACCAAAACCGGCTTCTACAGGAAGCCAGAAATCAGCTGATAAAGGGCCTTCTACAGGAAGCCCTGAGAAAGGAAAACCCAAGGAAAAGAGAGCTGACATTCTTGCAAGGGAGGCAGCAGCCGTGCTGGCCACCCTCAGTACACCTCCTAAGCCAAAGGAAAAGAGAAAGAGGGAGGCCCCTCTATATTTCAAAGCTAGGAGGAGAGTGAGAATCAAAATGGGCAAGCCACAACCTCCGTCCAGTAGCCCAATTACTATAGAGGATACCCCTACTTCACCCAGGGAGAGGTCCCCCTCAAAGATATCAGTCACCTATGAGAGGGGGAGCCTGAAAACAACTACTTGGAAAGAGAGGTTGGACCAGTTGGCTTCAAAGGCCCGGCTACAGGATGTTGAGGCCGCTCTACAGGAAACCTTGGCCCGGCTTAAGGAGACAGAGAGGATGGAAGGAGAGGCACCCTCATCACCACTGAGGGAAGATGAAGTAGAGCCACCAATAGAAGAAGAGAAAGAGCATATTCTGGAGCCTAGTCCTCAGCCAAGTCTGAGCTCATATTATAATTTCTTAGAAGCTGGAAAAATTATACCACAGAAATTCACTGTGCCACTTTTCTTTGCATTGGAGGAAGAGAGAGTACGAACCCACATGTGGATGAAAATAGCCAAATCAAAAGGTGTGGCAGACATAGGCCCCTTGGAGGAGCAACTCAAGGAGGCAAGAAAGGAATTAGCTATGGCTAAACACGTGGCAAATTGCCAGCGGGTGTTCCTACAGGAGGAGAACGAAAAACTTAGACTGCAGCTACAGGAGCTGAGGAGAGGAACGAGCACATCCTCAGGGGACATCACAGTAGAACAGCAAGGTAGAGAAGGACTGCAAGCTGGTCTTGGGGAGACAACCTCGCATCTACAGGAAACAGAACTGCAAGCACAAATTGAGATACAAGCTCTCAAACAGCAGTTGCAGCAGAAAGAGGCACAATTGGCCTGCATGGCCAGTTGGGCCATGGATGCTATACAATGCAGACAGCCGGCCAAATCCTATGGCCTGTACCTGAGAGACCAGTGGCTGCAGTTTCAAATCAATGCCTTGGTGCAAAGGGGTATCTCCCAACTCCAAGACCCGCAGCAATTCACAGAATTATGCAATACCAGTTCCTCAGAGGATAAGGCCAAACTATCGGAGTTTTATCTCCATAATTTGGCCCTTCCTAATGTGACTTCATGGGATCCAAACACAGTCTTAGGGGATATGCAGTTGATGGCATTTGCCTCATGGTTGAACCATGAAGACAAGAGAGCAGCAGAAGTCAAGGAGGTCATGAACCGAGAGCTGCATGAGCCACTACTAATTAGAGCAGAACCAGGGGATCCAACTGCATTAAATTCGGCACACCAACACTTATCCACCAACCCTAAAGCTTTATTGAAATATGTGGATCAGCAGGCCCAGGCCATAGCGCATTTCAAGGATATGGAGAGACTGTTAGGGGACAACTGTACTCAAGCTTGCACCCGCCGATGGAACACATTGGCCCACAGTCTAAAAATCAGGGAATATCACACTCCAACTCGAATGAGGGAAGATCTAGTATGGGTGCCCCTCTATAAGAAATCCATGCAGAACCTCTAGGCCAGCTGGATTGGCCTCAAGCTAAGCCCACATCTGCTGTTAGGATTGATGGAAGGCAGCGCAGAGAAAGATGAGCATGAACAGTGGGAAGAGGTGGAAAGAAAGGCTAGGTTCCATGTCAGTAAGGAGGACACTACTGCAGAAGCCTGGGATGTGAGGGTGGCAGTAAAGGCAATGAAGGACGAGGAGCTGGATTAGTTGCTCAAGGATGAGCAATCATTTTAGCTGGGGGGTGATGATGAGCCCTAAATTTGGTAACATTTTGGGCTCATTTGGCCTAACTACCCTTGCTCAACCCTTCATTTTTCATAACTTATGCATAATTTTTTAGTATATTTATGTCATTTGTACGAATGAGGGCAGTCACTATTCCTAGGTGGCTAACACGTGCTTATTTCAGGTTTTTTGACATTTAATGGAGCAAAACCATGCAGATGAGGGCTAGGAGACAGCCAAGATGGGATTGAGATTTTGTAGGAAGGTTGTCCACAGCATTGAATGGCCTTCCTCGTGATCTTCACCCCCAACTCCGAGCTCCAACAGTCACCACCACCGAGTTAGAAGGCAGCCAAACGAATTTTGAGGTAGCAGCAGATCACTCTTAGTTTGGTTAGCCAAGCCCCACTAATTTAGGAGGCCAGCTTGGGGCCTCAAGATGTATAAATGATAGGGCTGTAGCCTTCGCAGAGGACTTTTGAAACCTTGTTGCACATTCTGAACTACGAGCTGATAGCTCTGTTTTGCTCTTTTGTAAGCCATTAGTGGCATGTTATTTGACTTATGATTGTTATCTTTTAATGGAAAGCAAGCAGATTTGAGTTCAGTTCTGAGTTCTTAAAGGAGCCATAGCTCTCGGGGTTGGGCCCAACCTGAGAGCCTAAGGCCTCCTTCCTTTGTATTGTTACCTTTCTTTCAGCATTGTATTTCTTTTCCTTTACATGCATTTGGAAACGCAGTTTGCTGAGTTGAATTTCTTGGTGTGGTTAGGTAGGTTAGTTTTATGAACAGAGTTGCTTCAGTAGTTTAGAATAGAGTAAGGATATTGGAGTTAATAAGAGTTCCAAAAAGGGTTGACTGCACACTCATTTTCACCTCTGTTTAGGGACTGGAATTGCAGACAGTGCCACCCACCAAAAACATTGTTTTACATGTTCATGCAATCTTTGATGCAATATTTTCGTTTGTAGAAGTGTCCATGCGCTCAGATCTTGTGGAATGATTCTTTGCTTCAGTACCATGCATGATTTTCCTTAGAAATAACGTTGTTGTTCTTTGGTTTTATTAAAACAGTTAGAATAGGTTGATGAAATTTCGGTTATGTGCAGGACGTGGATGATTTGTTTCGTTTACACTGTGCAGTGCTACTCCCTCACTCCCTTATCCTTCTAAGCCATGCCTAGGCCATCTACTCATCTCCCAGTTAGACCACTTGCCTCCCAACTCTTCTATTACCCACGTTATTCTACCTTTTTGGCCTTCCATTCCCTCTACCCTCCTTTAGACCAACCAGCTTTGCACACCCCCTCTTCATCTCATCTCTCTGTCCCTAAGTCATTACAAACCCCCCTCCTACCTCCCTATCCATCCATGCAGCCTCTTCCACTCATCCATCACCCAAAAATCCGATTGTAGAACATCCTGTAGGAATTACTGAACTTCCTGTAGAAATCCTGAACATCCTGTAGAACCCCTCCAGACTTCCTGTAGAAACTCATAAACACGGTTTCTAGGCATCTAAACTTTGTGAACTTCTCTGAAAGGATGTTAGGGATTCCTTAGACCCTCTCTGAGCCTTCCTGCCCTCTTCCAAGCATTCCTCCCCTTGATCTATCCCTGCACAGTCAAGACCCAGTTAGAAGCACACGCATAATAATTCCAACAACTTGAACAAAAATACAAAAATATGTTTTCTTCAGATCAAAGTAGTCTAGACACATGCATCTCACCTTCCTAGAAGTAATGGCATCTCTTTCAGTAGTTTGCATTCCCACCTTTGCATCAGTAGGACTATCTGGTAGAATTAGGGTTTGCTAGGGTTTGTGATTCTTGTTGGCTTTCAGTTCCTTCCTACAGTAGGTTAATTTCCTTTGAGATAGCTTTCGTTCATCGGTTAAAAAGCTTCTTCTGAGAGCTCATAGAAGTTGGCTTGAGCCCTAGCGGACTTGTGCCAGCTGACCAAGTGACAGCTGCGACAAGAGCTAGTACTTGTGCATACAGCACCGTCGCTTCCAAGTTTGTTACGAACTACCGGGTTGATAAAATTAGAGAAGGAAGCTCCAGGAGTTGTAGCATTATTGCTACAATACTGGAGCCCACCACCATCCTCTTCCAATACACCCATCTAGGGTGAAATTGGAAACATGCTAGAGGATTTCAAGAGTGAGATGTTTCAAAACCTTTCCCTACAGATGGACACTATGCACATTAAGAGAAACAGGAGGAAGCAGAGAGAGCCTTAGCCATTTTTTGCCCTAGATGCACAAGGAGGCACCCTAGGAATGAATGTACATTGAATTTGATTGAAATCTTCTCAATATGTGAAGAAAACCACTCCACATACAAGTGCCCTTCTCTACCTGGACTCAAAGATGTATATCAAGGAGCTGAAGGGGTGACTGAACAGCTCTGCTACATAAATCAAAGGAGACCTCATGGGCCATGACCATACCAACAGGGCATGCAAGGGTCATACCATGCATATTACAACCCCAACAAGACCACATCCATTCCCTCTTGGGGGCCCCTTGATCATCCTTCCTTGTCTACACATTCTCCTTCGTCCTTTGCACCTCATTATCATTCCCTGCCGACTAGCCAGTCATTTCAACCATATGCTCTGCCACAGCCTTAGTGGAATGCACTGCCCCAGGGGTGGAGGCCCCCATACAACAATGCTCCAACTTTATTGCCTTCACCACCTGCTCAACCACAACTTTTACACGCTGCTCCACCTAAACAACCCCAGATTCCTACCTAGCCAAATCTGAACCCGAAAAACAAACATGCACAATGAGTATACAATGGAGATACATCCTATCCTTCTTATGTTGTGGAGATTCAGGAAATCAACCTGAGATCTGTGAGAGTACTCCCGAACAACCAAAGAGGAAGAAAGAGAGGAAAGCATTGTCCCCCACACTTTGATTGATCTTGGGGCTGCCATTAATGTGTTGACAAAGGACACCATGCTCAAGCTCAACCTCCAGGGTTCATTGAGAAAGACCACAATAGTCCTACAACTTGCAGACCACTCCACAGTGAACCCTAAGGGGATTGTGGAGGATGTGATGGTCTCCATTGACTCTTGGGAGTACCCTGCAAATTTTCTAGTTCTCTAGCCTAAGGCCAAGCTTACTGGCTACCCTCTCATCCTTGGGAGGCCCTGATTAGCCAGTGCCGATTCTTACATTAGCTGCAGGGATAGAAATATGACTATAAAAAATGGGTATATGTCTAAGCAGTTAGTCCTATACCCTCCTGCTCAGCCATCTCTAGAACATGACTTACCTTTGTGGCTGGAAGAGGAGGAAGAAGATGAAGTTTATTCTACCCAACTCTACACCTTAGAAACAACCATGGGAGGAGGAAAACTGGATGAGGATGATTTGATTGAACACATACTCCAAAGTCAAACTCCCAGTACATTTTCCTTAGAAGAAGTAGTAAAGGAAACCTAGAACAACCATCGGATTGATATCTTCTTAGCTAATTCCAACCCTACCCGTGTCAAAACCATATAATTTGGGCCTGAGAGAACTTTCAAAATCAACCCATCTCTTTCTGTTCACCAAGAAGAAAATTTGTGCAACATACTAAAGGAACATCTGGATGCCTTTTCTTGGAGTTACAAAGAAATGAAGGGAGTGCACCCCTCGGTGTGTGCTCACCACATTTATATCAAAGAAGGTTGCAAACCAGTCTGACAACCCCAAAGGAGGATGAATCCAACTCTCAAGGATATGGTCAAAGAAGAAATGCAAAAGCTGCTAGATGCAGGATTCATTTACCCTATCTCAGATAATGAGTGGGTCTCTCCTTTGGTGTTGGTTCTAAAGAGAAATGGTAAGTGGAGGATTTGTGTCGATTACAGAGTGTTAAACAAAGTCACAAAGAAGGTGTTAGAGTCGGTCTAGTCATCCCTCCGTCAGAGATCATTTCTCTTATTGCATTTCATTCTTAGGTGTCTCGTTTAGCTCGATCATCTGCATTCCACTAGGGGCATGCCATAATACGACGGAAGGGTCTTGTCATACATTACCCCTCATGCCTTATCCATGTTGGCTCAGGTCTGTCCATCAAAATCAATTTTTAAAATCACTCACAGGCCTGTTTTAGTCTATTGATCAGCAAAGGTCATTTCAGTCATTAGGTCTAGGGTTAGTCAATTTGGTCTTTAATAATGTCTAATAATGCCAGCTGACTAATGAGGGAGGTCCTTAATAGGTTTTCATTTCCAATATTTTCATCATCATATGCTCGGAAAATTTGTCATTTCGCTTTGTAATAAATTGTCATGTAATTTTCAAGAAGTTTTTCAGTTGTTGAAATCTCTAGGCGCACCCTTGGTCTTCCTTTGTCAAGGCATGCCACTATCCCTGCAAAAATTGACAAAAGATTCATCACTCAAGCCAAAAAATCAAAAGGGAAACAAAAAGATAGAGTTTTATTAATTGTGGAAAAAGTGCCAAGTCAAAACATTATAAAGTGGGTTTGGGAGGAACAAAAAATCAAATCCATCACTATAAGATGTTATCATGGTTTTAAAACATTCATTTGCATGCCAAGAACAAAGAGGAGGCATCTCAAAGTGAGTTTTGGTGAAAGAGTGAGAAATTGGACAAAAACCGCTGCAACTTGCCGGCACGGCGCATTGGGAAAAAGGCGCGGCGCACTGGGAAAAGTTGTGCAGTGTATTTTTGAACGGGCGTGGCGCACTAGGACGGCATGGTGCGTTGGGCAAGCTGCGCGGCGCACTCAGCTGTCTAGCCCGAAAAATACCATAACGGCCTCCAAACGCCAAAATCGTGCCAATTTCCTTTGTTTCAAGTAGGTGGAGCTCCATTTCTCTTGTGCATTAAAGTTTGGTAGTTATGCTATGATGGTTGATGTGTTGGGCTTCCAAACAAATGATCAAACCCTATTATTTTGAATTCCTCAAATATAAGTTGATGCCTAGGGTTTACAAAATCGTTGGCCACCAAGCTTTTTCTTTTTCCATCATTTCTTTTCTCCCTGATCCTATTTGTTCCTTGACTTCATTGTTCCCTATCCCCTAAAATTACTAAACCCCTATCCCAAATTCCCTTTCCCAAAACTTTTAAATGTGAAACCCTAAACCCTATTCCCACACATAAATCCTAAATCCTCTCCCATATTTCCCTAACTAAGTCTATCCCAACATTCCCAATTTTCCCACTAGTTTTCCCCTCTTCTAACAGTCCCTGTTTCACTGTTTTCCCCTTGGTGACAGAGATCAAGCACATCATAAAAACAGTATACCATAGTTTGACACATCAGCACCTGTTTCTTCAACCCAATTTGTCTATCAGCAGTTATGGCATCCGATCATTCATCTGATTATGAAGTGGAGACCCAAAGTGACTCTCCCATAGAGGTACATGCACCCAGGAGGCCTCATAGAGGTGGCAAACATATTCGAGAATCGCCAAGCTGCCCAAAGGAGGAGGGTGGAGTTTACTTCACTTAAGCAGGAGATCAATGCCGACCGAGAGTCTTGGCTTGAAAGAGTCAACATCCACTTAGGGGGACTGCTGGACAAGGCTAATAAAGACAAAGCATTGCTGAGACACATGGCTTTCCATTACATGGTGCGAAACAAGGTCTGCAAGGCACAAATCAGGAATCTAAAGGCAAAATTAAAGAAGGCAATAAGGAAGCAAAAGAGGCAAAGGGAGCTTGATCATCTTCAGATATTAGCCGAAGCCTCTTTAGCCCAGCATTACACTTGAATGGAGAAGCTACAGCCCAAATTTCAAGAAATTTGGGGCATTTTTGGCATTTTGACAAATTTTGGCACAAAAAACAGGGATTTTCTCCCTATGCATCGCGCCAAGTGGCGCGCGCTTTTGCTAGGGAGCTCCAAATTGCAAAAAGTTTACATTTTTGGATTTTTCATGAAAAATCATGGTTGCTAGTGCATGGCCAAGAAATTTGGGCCAGTTTTCAGTCCTCAGGAGGTCAAAAACACTCAAAAAATGACCTCACTGCCCCTATTTTGACACACAGGAAGCAGTCTTGGGAGATTTAAGGTTTGGAGGGGAAAATGACATCCAAATTCAGAAATTCCACTTGGGTTGGAAAGTAGATAGGCAGACCTTTCTAGCAAGCACACTTAGGCTCAATTTGGACTTCAGGAAGTGCCTCCAAATCATCTCCAAAGTGGCATGACACATAGAGAATCAGGCGCGGCGCATAGAGGATTTTTGCCTATTTTTCACTCAGCAGCTCAGAAATTCGCCCAGTTTTGACTAGTTTTACTTTTTGATGTAATTATTGATCTATCTTGATGTAACTTGATGAATATGATGTAATTTTGGCACATATTTACTTGTTCTAGAAGATTCATTCACTAAAAAGTGAAAATTTAATGAATGAATCAGTTTCCTATCATATAGAGGCAAGTTGTTTGATTGCCTAGATTTTAGTGCTTTGTTTAGAATTGGTTGAAACAACTCCTAGAATGATGAGCTCAACCCCTAGAGGCAAGGGAATGGGTTGGGCTAGTCTATATCATGTATTTTCTGAGTCATTTTCAGGGTTGGATACTTGGGATTGCTTGGCACTCTATTGTACATTTCATTTCTGCAATTTTGGCAAAGGAAAGACCAGGGTTTTGCAGCACTTGTTGGGATCCATGTGGCTCTATGTTTTTATGGTGTGTTTCTCTATGTATTTGTAAGTTCACTGATGTTTATGTGTATCATTTTCCCTTCTCTTTTCCTCTGCAATTAAACAAATGAGTGATTAAGGTAGAATTCATTGGACTGATATGCTCTGCCTTAATATTTTGTTTAATTCTTCATGTTTTCATCTTTTTGAGGAGGACTCTTGAGACCCTCTTGCCCTCCTTGGCTCCTCACCAGTCTGATCCATCCATTCATTCAATCCAAAGCATCAAAAATACTGCCTATCTTGCCCAAATCGGAACTCTGCAAAAATCTGGCCTCATCCCCGGACCCAAATTTGCCTTTCCCCTTTTTCCAACAAAACCATAAAAAACTCAAAACAAATCCTTGCACTTCATACCTAGCCTAATATTAGTTGATAAATCAGTCATCTCAAGCCCCATCGATTATCTTTTGCTGAGATTGACCCGGAGAGAGCCCTCTCCTCTCCTTGTAGGGCTAGCTACGAGGCTGAGTGTGGTTTGGTGTGGACCTAGAACCTTGTCTTTTCAGCCTGAGGCAAATCTAGGCTCTAATAGAAGGACCATTTCCCTCTACCTTTCATCGACCAAGTGCTAGATGGCCTGGTAGGGAAAAAGTTTTTCTCTTTCTTAGATGGATTCAGGGGGGTACAATCAAATCTAGATCAGCCCGGAAGACCAGGATAAAACCACCTTCACTTGTCCTTGGGGTACTTTCGACTATAGGGTCCTTCCTTTTGGCCTATGCAATGCTCCTGCCACTTTCCAAAGAGCAGTCCTGAGTATCTTTGCTGAGCTAGTCCATGATGCAGTAGAGATTTATATGGATGATTTTACACCTTATGGGTGTGATTTCCAGAAGGCTCTATCTAACTTAGATAAAGTGTTGAACAAATGCATTGAAATGAACTTGTCTCTTAGACCGAAATATGTGAGTTCTTGATGACTGCAGGGACTGTGCTAGGTCATTCAATATCCAAACAAGGACTGCAGGTGGACCCAAACAAAATAGCTATCATCCAAAGGGTACCACCTACGTAAAACCACAGAGATGTCAGAAGTTTCCTAGGTTTATTCGGATACTATCGGAGGTTCATAAAAGACTTCAAGAAGTTAGCTTCTCCTTTATTTGGGTTGTTGGTCAAAGACTCTAAGTTTGTATGGTCAAAAAGCTCTCAAGAGGCCTTGAACACCCTGAAGGACAAGTTGACCATTACGCCAATTCTTCGAGGCCCAAATTGGGCCCTTCCTTTTCATATACACACTGATGCCTCACACAAAGCCATAGGAACAGCTCTAGGCCAGATAGATGAGAAATTGCCTTATGCCATTTACTTTATCGGTAAGAATCTCTCAAAGGCCGAATTGAACTACATAGTGACCGAAAAGGAGCTCTTGGCTGTTGTGCATTCATTGAACAAATTTAGGAATTACATTATAGGATATCAAACATTTGTACATACTGACCATGCTGCAATTAAATATTTGATGAAAAAAATTGATATGAATGCCCGGATTATTAGATGGTTACTTTTATTATAGCAGTTTGATCTAACTATTGTTGATAAGCCTGACAAGGAAAATGTTGTTGCATATTTTTTGTCCAGATTAACTTTGGCTACAGGTGAGGAAGGAATGGTTGATGATCAATCACTGGATGAACACTTATTCACCATTTCAGTTCTCTCTCCATGGTTTGCTGACATAGAAAACTATTTGGTATCTCCACAGTTCCCACCAAATTTGTTCTCAAAAGAGAAAAGCAAGATTGTGAGGAAGAGCGCCCCATTCACTTGGATTGGGGGCAACCTCTTCAAACTAGGCCCAGATCAAATTTTGAGAAGATGTGTCAGGGAGGAGGAAGTCTTTGACATCCTTCTGACCTGTCATGATGGGCCTTGTGGAGGTCACTTTGCAGCAAAGAGGACAACATTCAAGGTGTTACAAGCTAGTTATTATTGGCCCACTCTTCATCAGGATGTGAGAAGATATACTAGTCAGTGTGATTGGTGCCAAAGGATGGGAAAGCCTACTCCAAGGGATGAAATTCCTCTGCAACCTCAAGTGACTTTTGAGCCATTTGACAAGTTGGGCATGGATTTCATTGGACCTATTGACCCTCCTTCCAAGCAAAAGCAGTACATAATTGTGTGCACTGACTATCTAACCAAGTGGGCTAAAACCAAGGCAATCAAGGCAACAACAGAGGAGAAGGTCACTGAGTTCTTAAGGGAAAACTTCTTTTACAAGTTTGGGTATCCTAGAGAACTAGTCACTGATCAAGGCACCAATTTACATCTAACGTGATTGAAGACTTGTTAAGCCAGCGCAAGATCAATCATAGAACCTCCACTCCCTATCATTCACAAGCTAATGGGCAAGTGGAGGTGACCAATAGAGCACTGGAGGGCATTCTGACCAAAGTGGTTAGCAACAACAGAAAAGGCTAGGCAGATAGATTAGTTGAGGCCACATGGGCCTACAATACCACTTGGAAGACCACCACTAGATTCACACCCTATGAGTTGGTCTATGGCAAGAAGGCCCTGCTGTCCATTGAATTTGAGTACAATACATTGAGGATGGTAGCCCAACTAGATCTAGATCTCAGCAGTGCACAAAAAGAGGGATTGCTCCAGTTGAATGGCTTAGATGAGTTCAGAATGCAGGCCCTCCTACACACAGAGGTAACTCAAATTCAGAGAAAGATTTGGCATGACAAGAACATCAAGGACAAGAAGTTTCGAGAAGGTGATTGGGCTTTGTTATATGATTCTAGATATAAAGACTTTAAGGGCAAGTTAAGGACTAGATGGTTAGGGCCTTCTGTCATAGAGAAATGTAACTTATGATAATGGTTTAGTGCATATTAGAACCATAGATGCAGAGGCCATTCCTTTAATTGTTAATAGGCACAGATTGAAAGTTTAGAAGAGGCCATTGTCAAAGAAAGAGTTCATTGATCGTATTAGAAAAATAGTGATGGTGGTGGAGCAAGTCTCAGCTCCTACCTCATCAAGCCACTGAAAAAAAGAAAAAGAAAAAAAAAGAGAAAAATAAGGAGACTCAGGTGAAAACGTCCATGAGGCGCCTGAGTCCCACTGTTGGGTTCAAAACCTCTTGAGGTGGCCTAATGGTTTCAAAAGAAAAAAAAAGAGAAATAAAAATATCTCTGGGTGAAAACCTCTCTTGGGGCACCGAGGGAAAGCAACTAGGATGAAAACCTCTTGGAGGCAGAGTAGTTGTTTACAAAAAAAAAAAGCAAAAAAAGGGAGAGACTATCAAAGCAACAATGGAGAATGAAAACAGACCTGTCTATCTCATGTTTTATTTCTCCATTCATTATCTTTCATCATTCCATCATTCCTTCCATTTTTCCACTCATTTGCCTCAGTTGCAAGGGTTCTGTGTTTTCTATAGGATTCCCTAAAAACCTACAAGATTCCCCGAAAACCTATAGGATGATCTTGTAGGATTTACAGTGGCTTGGGAATCCTAAAAGAAGTAACCCTAGAGAAAGGGAATGGCTTGCCCATGTCAAAAAAAAAAAATCCCTACTTCACCATCTCCTCACCATACCTCTCTCCGCCATGATCACCCCTGCATTCATCACAAAAGTTAGTTTTGAAAAGAATTACAGTTTTCAAGAAAGAACACAAAGGAAAGAGGATGGAGACAGAGAGAAAATGGGACAACACTTGAAGGTTAATTTTCTTCATGCATAAATCCCTAGACCCCTTATCTTCCCATGCCAATCATCCTCAAGTCCCAGCAGTAGAAAATGATTAAAATTTTTGAGGGAGAAGAAGCTACAAGACATCTTGTAGGAAATCTTGTAACAGCCTATCCCACAAAACAAAAAACACAGATTGCAATCAGTTTCAAGTATCGAGATCCAAAGGTAGAAGAAGCTCCTCCAGAGCCTAACAACAACATCAACATCATCATCATCAACACTAGGTACCTGCACATCAAAGAAAATCATCAAAGGACAATTAAAAAGGGGAAAAGCACATGCAACCAACACACAGCAAAGAATTTAGTTTTTCAACAAACTACATCAAGGTATCATTACCACAGGTAAGCACCTCACTTTCACTCTCTCATTCACATAATGTGATCAAACAATGTAAAATTTGTGAAAGAGTTGGTTTATAAGCGAAATGTGGCCAACTAACTTGGCCACCTTCGTTCAGTTAACGAGGAAAAAGCAGTTAGTCCTTCCACACGTGGCATTAGTCAAGTCAAGGAAAAGAAAGATGAGGTCGAAAGTACTTAAGCTACGGATTCCTGAAGTGGGAGTTGATTATGAGGTGAGGAGAATGATGATGTGGTAGTGGGACCAACGGTCCAAAAATAGATATTCATACCTCAACTGCCAGCACACCACGTCACTCAAATCACCCATAAGAGGAAATAAATGTTGATCCCCATGCATAGAAGCATTCACATTCTCTAGGCTCACATTAGAAAAATCGCTCTTAGCCCTCAAGAAGTCTACAGGAAAGGAAAATTTTGCTTTCTTCCTATGCAAGAACACCTACAAGATCTTACATGAGATCCTACAGGATCCTACAAGATACAATCAAGAAATCTACAAGATTGGCAGTGAGTAACTTTAGAAGGGAAAAGAGAGAGGGTGGCTTCATCAAGCAGTGTTAAGGAGGTAGACTCTGCATTTCCCCACATAAAAAAATCTTCTAGTTTGTTGAAATTGATTGCAGTATAGGGGAATTGTATACACAGAAATTTTAGTTAAATTTCCTCCATTAAAATTGTGTATCAGACATCTACACTCCTCCATACATCAGAGAAAATGATAGGGGGGTTTAATAGAAGGGATCCCATCAACACCGTAAGGATTCATCAGCACCCTCCTGTGCTAGAGATATTCAAAAGGCATAATTGGATGGGTTTCTTTGAGAAATTGAAGGGGTATGATGATGAAGTAGATAGAGATTTTTCTCTCTCCCTCATTCCGTTGACTTGGACCCATGCAACTTTTGTGGTGAGAGTCCTCTCCATAGAACTCACCCCTGAACTCATAAGTTGAATTACCACACTTCCCTTAGGAGTGCCTTGGAGAAAGGAGGACAAGGGAAATAGCCAAACTACAAAGAATAAATTCTTTTTAGAGGGAGAGGAGGCCACGAAAGATAAAAAAGGAGTGAGAAGATAAAGCCTACCATATCCTTGGAATGAAATAATCTACCACCTTATAAAGTGTATCTCATGTGAAGGTAGGTACAGTGTGGTATATGGATAACATATTAGGCTTCTTGAAGAATTGAGGTTTGGGGTAGACACACCTCCTCAACACAGACTCAACATACCCTACTTCCTTCTCCAATGAATGATAGATATGAGCATGAAGGTGCAGGATGGAAACCATCAATAGCTAGCCCATCATGGGTTAATTAGACTCATCATAGAAGACTCCCTCCAAGACCTCAGAATTCCTATCACATGGGAAAATTTCAGAGAAATGAAAATAGAGGGAGATATAAAATCCCTTGAATAGGAAAAGAGCCCCACTTCCAGAGAAAGAGGATGAAGAAGAAACTAAAAAATAGGAAGAAGAAAAAGAGAGGGATGAAGAGGAAATAGATGAGGAAGAAGAAGAAGAAAAAGAGAAGGAAAGTGGTGAAGAGACAGAAGGAGATGCCAAGGAGGAAACTGATGAACAAAGTGAGGAACTAGAGGGAGAAGAAGAGGAGAAAGACAAAGATGAAAAGGGGAATGGAAAAGAGGAGGCAGAAGACAAGGAGGAGTCACCCAGGGTGTCTCCAGAACCCACTGAGAGAGAGGCAGTAGCTTCCCTCACTTCCCTTAGCACCCCTATCAAACAAAAAGGAAAAAGACAAAGACAAACTCCATTGTACTTTAGGACAAGAAAAAGTACAAGAATAAGGCAGGGAAAACCTCAAACTCCCACCAAGGTTCCTATTGTTATTGAAGACTCACCTAAGCAGCAGGAGAATATGGCTCCTCTTATGCAAACTCAAGGAGAAGGATCCTCAGGACAAGCCTCCCCTAAGTCTCCTATCACTTATGTGAGAAGGCCTGTGACTAGATCTGCCTCATCCAAAGGAAAGGACATCTGATAGGAAGCAGAGGCAATCCTATAGGAAACTCTGCTAAACCTACAAGAAACTTAGAAATTGGATAAAGAAGGGAGTATGTAGCAAGAAATAAAGAAGGAGGATCTAGAGCTAAGGGAACCTAGTCCTCAACCTAACCTTGACTCCTACTACATGTTTATTGAAGGGGGTAGGGTCATTCCACAAAAAATTTCCACCCCATTATTCTTTGAGCTTGAGAAAGAAAGAGCAAGAACATAGATGGATTCAGATTGCCAAGTCCAAGGGAGTGGAGGAAATAGGTCACATAGAGGAAAATCTTAAGGAGATGGGCAGAGAACTGAGAAGCTTGAGGGACAGAGAGGCCATAATGAAAGCTCAGTTGGAGGTAGAAAATGCATGGTTGAAAGGATAGCTACAGGAAAGAGAGAATAAATTGGCATCCATGGCCAGTCTATCCTTAGAGGAAATCTAGTGCAGGATTCCAGATAATTCCTATGCATTATACCTCAAGGAAAAGTGGTTTTAGTTCCAAATCAAGACCCTAGGACAGAGAGGCACTATGCCATTCTAGGATTATAGATAGTTCATTGATCTTTGTGATCAAAGCACACTGGAGGATAGGGCTAAGATGTTTGAATTTTACCTACATAACTTAGCCTTGACATATCTGAATGTATGGGACCCTAATGCAAAGCTAGGGGATTTACAGTTGATGGCTTTGGCATCATGGATGAACCATGAGGAAGCAAGGGTTGCAAAAATGAAGAAGATAATGGCAAGGGAACAAACAAAGCCTCTCATGATAAGAGTTGAGTAGTCAAATCCAATGGCTGTCATCAACACACATAACTTAATTGCAAATGATCCTCAACTTTGTACCCAGGTATCTTGTTGCTTAAGAGTAGGAAATTACACAATTTTAGGATATTTTCAGGCTGTTAGGGGATGACAGCATGCAAGCTTGCCAAAGGATATGGAATACTTTGCCATACAGTTTGAAAATCAAAGAGTACCATTCTCCTCAAAGAATGAGAGAAGCACTGAACAAGACACCCATGTACAAGCAAACCCTCCAAAGACTCAAAGTCAATTGGATTGGCTTGAAACTTAGTCCACCACTGCTCTTAGGGATGTTAGAAGGAAGGAAGGAAGAGGAAGAAAGAAAGCAGTGGGAGGAGATATAAAGGAAGGAAGGATTCTATGCACAAGAAGAGGAAACTACAACAGAAGCATGGGATGTTAGGGAGGCCACTAGAGCTATGAAAGACATGGATATTGATAGAGTTACTCAGAGGATGAGCAACACTTTTAGTAGGGGGGTGATGATGAGCCTTATCATTGGGTAACTATATGGACCTTAATTCACCTCCTAGCTTAGTCAAATCAACTCTTCTCACAATTTATTACATATTTTGATTATATTTTGTTTAATGAGATGAGTCAAAGTGAGATATTATGCCTAGTGGACTAATGTGCATTGAATGTAGGTTTGTGAAGAGAAAATTAGGGAATTTTGGCAATATTAAGGGCTAAAACTCAAATGAGACAAGGAAGAGAGATTGTAGGAGGTAAATCCTCCTCATTTAACTCCTCCCTCATTCGAATATTCCTCCATCAATCACACTAGCTCGGAGTACAAGCAGCCAAGTCATGGAGATCAAAAGGCAGCCGAGCAAGTGACAGTTAAAGAGTTAGTTTATCTCGAGTTTGGGAGCCGAGCCTCCCTAGATTTAAGGAAGTCATTGGAGACTTTAGTTGTATAAATAAAGAGGCCTAGAGCCTCATTAGGATTCAAATTTTTGTTGTAAAAACACTAGTCATTTTCGAGTTCAAGACTTGTGGAAGACATTGCTATGTAATTTCCTGTTTTGATAATGAGAATGAGCATTTTCTTGATCTAGCACTGAGTTAAATCAGAGGGATGAAGCTCTTGGGTTAGGGCACAACCCTAGAAGAAAAGGCTCCTCTTCTTGTATTTGTATGCTTAGATTGATTTCATAGCTCAATGGTTGAATTGTCTTTAGGATTATTTCATTGCAAGTAGTGTAGATTTGATTAGTTGCTTATTAGTTTGCTTCCATTTGTGCTTTACTTCAGCAGTAGTTTAGAAGAGATAAAGGAACATCAAAAATATTTCAATAGGTGTTTTGGCCTCACTTCTTCCTTTAGGGATCATGATTTGAGGAAAGAACTCCTATGCAGCCCCAAAAAGATAGAATTCTACTTTCTCATAGAATTTAGGGTTTTCTGTACTTAGGCCAGCATTTGATCAGTTTGCAAGAGTAGGATTTAGTTATCATTTCTTCCATCTTCAGTCTTACATTAGATCTCATCAATGATTCCATCTTATTCTGCAAGTTTTCTTCATGCATGAAGTAGACAATTAGCTCATTAAACTCTGTTTTCCTAGATCATTGAAATTCTTCTTGTTTACATGATTTTTGGGTAAATGTCAATGTTTGATGCAGTGCAGGTGTTTCAGAAGTATAGAGAGATATCATAGTCAACAACCTCCTTCCAACTTCATCCATCCATGATCATTCATTTCTTTCACTAAGATCCTCACCAATTTCATCATTTTGCAAGGAAACTTCTCCAAGCTTGTTGAGCAAATCCAGCCATCTCCCAACTTTGGTTTTGAGTTCTGGAGTGATCCTAGGTATTTCCTTGCCTCATTCCATCCACTAACCACCTTCCCTAAGCCTTCCATCACCTTCAACACCCATCCTTTTTCTCTCAGCTGTATCTTGTAGAAATATAGGGAATCTTGTAGGTTTTTAGGACATCCTATAGGTTTTCCTGTAGTGGCCGGTTTTGAGGCCGAATTGAGGGAGAAGCCTCTAGGAATCTAGAAAAGGTCACTTACTGGTCTTCCCAACCTTCAAACCATTCACCAACATCCCTAAGCCACCTGCAACATCACCAAAAGTGATTAGCTTCACACTTTTCCA
The DNA here is from genome assembly GCA_031772625.1 of Pinus tabuliformis. Classification (NCBI taxonomy): domain Eukaryota; kingdom Viridiplantae; phylum Streptophyta; class Pinopsida; order Pinales; family Pinaceae; genus Pinus; species Pinus tabuliformis. The sequence goes on along the minus strand of CM062811.1, from coordinate 359,631,538 downwards.
TAAGAAAAAAGACAAAAAGAAAAACATATTTATTTTAGTCATTTCGATGCACAGTAGTAAAATGTTTGATGTTTTGAATTTACGTGCTTAGGACGTTAGGATTACATGCATGTTAACTTAGCATTCTTTTGAATAATAACCTCTTAGGAGTTAGTTAGAAAATGGTATGTTCTTAGCATTTGATTTTAGTCTTTTTTCCTTAATGTAGTAGACAATCTTTCTCTTAGAATAGATTTCTCTTTCCCTCATTAGCAATCAAGCTTATTTTGGATCCATAGAAGTTTGGATTGAAAAACCCTGGTGGTCTATCACCAGCTAAGCAGTGAGAAAGATTAGACCCATCACTTTTACTTGTGTACACAACACTGTCACCTAGTTGATAAAGTAAAGTTGGTAGTCTCAGGAGTTGCAACATTCTTGCTGCAATACTGGTGCTCATCAGAATGCATGGTGATACTAAGTGTAAGTAGAAGTAAATGATCATGCATGCAAACAATGAATGAAATATTCAGAAAATGGAACAACATGCATGTGGGTGAAGCGAGTTGCTGAATCAACGACCATTCGTGAAAAAAAATTTCATGCATGCGACAACAGTGAGATGCTAAAGAAAACTGAAACAGTGCTAGTACAAGATAGTATGCATGTAAACGACGACAAGCATTCACAGAAATAAAACAAACAACACTCACACAAGCGAAAACACAAAAAGTGACAGAAATGGTGCAAAAAGACAAGCTAAGACCACTTACCCATGAATAGCTGCGCTGTATGTGTCGAATTGTCCTGGAAGTGTTGTGGGATGTCAGAGCTCCAAGATCGATGCAAATGAGTGAGCTCTGAAGAGTCGATTAAATAAGTTTGAGGCTCATGATGCGCATTCCACAAATCTAGGAAAAAGTGACGCTTGGAGGAAAGATTCTGAAACGATCTTTGCATGTAACCTCCAGCTGCTAAAAATAGCTCCCTAAAATCTAGGGATGCTTTTTGCATGTTTCTTTTTCTATTATGGGAAAAATAAGCCCATGAATGGAAGTCGATTTTTCTTGGTCTTGGGTGGAATCAGTCAACTCAACTGCACGTGCAACAATCTACTTAGTTGGGAGGTAAAAATGCACATTTTTGGGAGGGATCTGGGCTGGCTTCCCAGCAGATTTGTGTAATTTCTGGGCAAAGCAGCTGACTACTTCCCAGGATTGTGCAATTCCTGGGCTGAGCAGCCCTACTTGGAGGAATTGCGCAATTTTCCCAGTGAAGCTTGACTAGCAGATTTGCGCAATTCTGGAGCCCAGCAGGCTACCAGAAAAAATTGCACAATTTCTGGAGGGAAGGCTAGTTGCCCTATAGAATTGCACAATTTCTTGAGGGAGCTTCTCAGCCTACAACTATACCAAGTCTGCTGAATCATCCTGTGAGGGGTATGAAACAAGCTTTGATGGACAGGCTGTCATTCTGTAAGAAAATCACTGAAGCTTGTGTACTTGACAAGGGAGGAAATGCTACTGCGAAAGGTTGGTAGGGAGGCTCCACAATGAATCTATGGAAAAATTTTGGATGGTGGTTGTAGTCCCTACAACACTTGGCGACACACTGGTAGAACTACAACTCTCTGAATGGACCTTGTTCATGAAAAGCAAGTCTAACACATCCGGAAGTTTTGTTTAGTTCTCAGTTCGTCTTAGTTTCACAATAGCTTGGTTATAAGATATAGCACATGCCAAGCTCTTGGTCGATTGAATCACATTCCAAGCCAAGGCAACAGAGTTGTTTCGATTGGGGTTGAGGGGTATATTGGTGCACAAGTAGTATAGCTGTTAGAGTCTTAGTTTCATCTCTGGTGTTGCTCTGCTGCCAGTAGCCCTAGACATTACCTTGATAGATTCACACAGGAACAAAAGCATCGCTCCACTGCCAGCAAGCCTGGTCAGTACCCCAACGGAGTTACTTGCATCTCCTATCTACACAGGAAGCCTTTCTCCTCTTTCGTAATATTCATTTTCATTTTTCAAATTTTTTCACTTTTTATCTTTTCATTTTTTTCATAACTGTGCATAACACTTATTCATTTCAGAGGCGGAAGAGGTATCCTAACTTATTGAGAGAAGAAGAGGTTGTTCCTTCAGATGAGTAGTTTATTGTATACCTCTAACGTGCCTATTAAGGTTTTCTTCCTCCTTACTCTACTTGACTAAGCTGACAAGGATTAACCTAAAAACAACCGACTAGAGTAGGTGACACTAGTTTGTGTGCAAGCATTGTGTTTTTGCCAAGGTTTGCAAGCGTTGTGTTTTTGCCAAGGTTCACTTTGAATAGCACATATTTTCCTTCGGTGTATCATGGAATAAAATTAAAAAGTTCTTCATATAGAGGCAAGATTACAGTTAAACAAGTAGTGATAGTAGCACAAGGCCTCTTGTACTTTACCGAGCTTGTTTCAAGAGTCATACATGGTTTCATGTGAAACTAACCTATGAACAAAACAAGCAAACAAACAACAAAGAAAAGAAGAAGTAGAAGCAAATGTGAAAGAAAAGTAAGAAAACAAGCATGCAAGAAAACAATCTAAAAGAAAAAACTACTCCTACTCTTAAGCTAATGGTGCATGGGCCTGATCACGTGAAGTGATATTTCCAATGCAGCCACTGGCACATTGGTTGACCGATGTTGGTGAAGGCTTGGTCCGCGAGCAACCCGGTTGTGTGAACTAGCAGACAAGAAATATATAACAATGAAGATAGATACACTTCATGTTTCAAAGTGCCCACAGGACATAAGTGAGTGCAAGTACATGACATGTGCTCCATTGACTTGTCACGGTGTTGTGCGACACTACGTGCAGCTTTGAAGCATACACATGCTCTTGACTATGACATGCAAGTAAACGAAATAAACAAAGACAGCTTGCATCGTGCACGTGTTCTTTCAATGTAAGATTCCTCCAATGCATGAGCGATAGGATCATGCAGTTCAAGTGGAGGAAGCATGATCTGTGTGTGACATGGATCTTGAATGCATACAGATGAGTGATGAGCAACCTTAGGTGATTGAACAATTTTTTGATCAGAATTGAAACCAACCTCAGGACAACGAGTCCCTGACATAACCATCAACTCGGGCTGAAGTGCCTCAACAGCCTAGGGCGTTTTGACTTCATCCTTAGATATATAATCATAAACAAGTGGCTTCGAAAGGTCAACTGTGATAGAATCATGATCGTGATCGAATGTGGGAGTAAATGGATCACGACAACCATGATTAGAAAAATAATTGATTTCATCAGCATCCTCATGATTTGATGAATCAAACAGAGGGGTAGATGAGAAGCGAATAAAGTCATCCTCTGTGTTTTCAGAAAAGGCAGATGAAAGGTCAAGTGGATTTTCAATGAATAACTTATCCTCTCCATTGTCAGATGATGGACTGATATCCAGTGTATCCTATGAGTGATCAACAATGGGTGCATCCGTAGATGAAGATACACATTCAAAATCATGGATAGCAGGTTCACCAAAGATGTCGGGAAAGAATGGAGGAGGCTCAGATGGAAGGGAGTCATCCTTCGCCGAGTGTTGATGCTCAAGCTCCCAGTCATACTCTTCATGAATGACAGTGCATGTTGGTTGTGAAACACAATTCTATCAATGGCTTGATCCTTGTTCACAACAAGTGTAGAGTCTAGAATGGAAGAACACAAGACAGTATCATCTGGAGGAACATCCGAGTACAAAGACGGAGGTTGTGGTATGAAATGCATATGACAATTCGATCGAATCACAATCAAATTTGCGCAAAAATTAAGGGGAGTGATGTTGGGAGGATGTGATAGCTGAACAAATGTGTGAGCATGATCTCCCGCATCACTCTACAGTGGTGGAACTATTTGATTAGGGGATGGTGGACAGTTGCTTGTGATAGTGACCATGTCCATCTATGATTGTGCAGCTCCATCAATGAATAATGTTGAGCAAGGTTTGAGTTCAAAATTCTTCTTGGGATGGGAATATTTCTTAAGACAATACTTGAATTGGTACCAAAGATAGAAAAAATTCATTTGGCTCTTTCGAGCTTGAAACTGAAAATTTTTAGAGCTTAGATCGACCTCAGGCTGAAGGGAGGCAATCTTAGGATAACCACAAACCACGCTTAACCTGGTAGCTAGCCCTACCAGGTCGGGAGAGGGCTCTCTCCTTGTCAATCTCAGTAAAGATGACTGCAATTACAGCTTGAGATGACTGAATTGAAATTATATTTTAGGCTAGGTATAGTAGCTCAAGGGTTTTTGGTTGATTTTGATGATTGGTTGTTGGATCAAATGGAGCAGGCAGCTTGGGTCCGGGAAATCAAGTCAAATTTACAGACATGTTCTGTGGGGCGAGATAGATAAGTGTTTATGCACTAGTAATCGAGTGAGATGGTTGATTTAAGACTACTGAGGGGCTGAGGAGGGCATGCATAGATCATGAATCCTCTTCAGACTGCTGAAAACATTAAGAACTAAATGCATTCCCAAGGCAAAGCACTGTTATCAATGTATTTTGCCTATTTCTCTTGATTCATTTAGTTAAGAAGAATGGAAAAGGTTTTGAAACATATAACACATAAGAATAACTTATTACAAAAGAAGAAACAATACAAAAACACAGTATCACAAGAATCCCACAAAAATAGCTGCAAAACTTGGTTTTATTCCTTGCCAAACTGCTGTAGAGATATACAATAGAGCTCAGAGCTTCCACAAGAGTCCAACCTTTACAAATGAATAAGAAAGTACATAAGATAGGCATCAAACCACCTATGCTAGCCATCAGGGGTCAAATCCATGAGAAAAGGAGTGGTTTCAACCATATCTAAACTAAGAACAAGAACATAGGTAGTGGAACAGCTTGCCTCTAAAACCATGGAAACTAATTCATTCCACCCCCAACCACCTCAAAATGATGAATTTACCCCCAAGAGTCATTTCTTAATTATTTTTACATCCCATAGCATCAATTACATTCATATATTTACCTAAAAAGTTCCCAAAATTCAAATTACAAAAAATCTAGGCGAAATTTTGATTTTGGAGCCAAACTGGCAATTTCCATCCAATGCACAGCGCTTTGGATCCAATGCGCAACGCTTTACCAGGCCATTTTTGGGGACCTTCTCGGTGTCCAAATTGGGTGTAGGATTTCATATGAAATATTGTTGAGTCTACTTTCTGGAACAACTTGAATTTCTAGATTTGGATGTCATTTGCCCCCTCAAAAATGGAATCTCCCAAGACTGCTTCCTATGTGTCAAAAAAGTGGTAGAGAGGTCACTTTTTGATGGTTTTTTGGCCTTTAGGTGACCAAGATCTGCTCCAAAATTGATGAAACTTTTTGGGTTTGCTTGTTTTTTCATGCTAAATCCAAAAATGCAAACCAATCCTTCAAAAGATGCTCCAGTCAAAAGCGCAGCGCCAGTGGCACTGCGCACCTATTGGGTTTTCCTGTTTTTCTAATTTCAAAATTTGAAAATGACAAAAAAATTTCAAAATTGCCCCAAATTTGGTACAGAGCACCCTCGAGCACGACTATGATGAGCTAAGGAGGCATCAACAAGAATTTCTAATTTGTTTTTCTCCTTTTGGCTTCTCAAATCCTTCCTCAACCTTGCTAATTCATGATGGGATTTTACCCTTTCCACCATTTCACAAAAAGTAAAACATCACTGATGTCTGAAACAAGAAATGGTAAATGGGTAGACTTGCAGCTCTCTCAAACTAGTGGGCTCCTCTCTAATATGTTTTCCTCCCTTATGAGGTCTTCTGCCTTGAGTGTTTCTCTCTCTGGAACTGTCACTATGTGTCTCTTCCTCCATTTCATACCCACTGTCCCTCTCCATTTATTGTACTGCTGTTTGTCTTTATGGTCAATGAGGAGTGATGGAGTAATGAATGAGGGTATGATGAGTATGAAGAGATTTTAGATAGGAATGTTAATGAGGGTGCACAAGAATGGGATAGGGGTGTAGGAAATGAGTGATTAATGAATGATGTAGGGTTTGGGAGTATGATAGGGTTTAGGGCATATGATATAGAGTTTGATATGTGAAGGGTAGGGTTTTATAAAGGGTTAGGGTTTTGTATGTAAGGGATTTAGGGTTTTAGGAGAATGGGGGAAGGGAATAGGACTTAGGGAAGATGGGATTAGGAGATAGGTTTAAAAGGAGAATGATAAACAACTGTGGTCTGAAATGTATGTGGTAATTTAGAGACAAATTAGGGTTTAGTTTTTAGAGAGGTATAAACCACCAAAATTCATGTAAACCCTAGCTTCATCTGAAAAGAGGCTTTATTTACTTGATAGGAAGTGACATGAGGCAATTTACAGTGATTGAAGATGATTTTAGGGGTTTTGGCAGCTTCACAGTCCAATGCACAGTGCCAATCCAATGCGTAGCGCCAGTGTGATTTTGCACTGAGAGGAACCATCTAATGCGCAGTGCCAATCCAATGTGCAATGCCTTTTTGCAGACCACTTTTGGAGGCCTTCCCAGTGTCCAAATTGGGCATAGGATAGCTTGTTGGAAATCTTGTCGAGTCTACTTTCCAAAACATCTTGAATTATTCAATTTGAAGCTCATTTTCCCTATACAATGTCAAATCTCCCAAGACTGGTCAAAATGTGCAAAATGAGGCTGCCTAAATGCAGAGTGCTGTTGCAGTCAACTTTTGAAGGTCTTTCTCAACTCCAAATTGAGCTCATGATAGCTCATTGGAAAGATATATTTGTCTAGTTATCATTTGAATAATCAAGAAAGTCATTTGGTGTTGTTCGGAAAAGTGTCTACTCAGAACGCCCCTATCCCACTAAGGTGTGATAGTGCCTTAGCAACAAACTAGGAAAACTACTTTCGTATTCTTCTTTATGAATTGAAAACGAAAAGGAATAGGATGAACCAACCTGTGTCTTTCGCTAGTCCTTTGATCCAATCTCTCTTCTCTTTGACAGCTTCCAGCTACCTGCTCCCTTACTTGCCCAGCTTCACCAAGTTCCTGCAAGATCACAGAAGAGGAAAACTACACAAAGACATAGATTTACATTCATAAATAGCTTAGGATCAGATTTAAGCTAAACATGCAAATATAACAAAACATCATTGATACACAAGCATGTAGGAGAAACTCAAATAGTTTTATTGATATAACAAGAAGATCCAGGAGGAGATACAACCAAGTGAGTCCCGATCCAGCATCAACCTCCCAGCAAAGGAATCCCTTCTTCACCTCCAACAAAGCATAAATCACCCAATGCACTGATCTCAATCTCAAAACCAACAACAATTCTCTGCAATGTACAAAATTCTAGCCTCTGGATCTCTGGGATGAGGGATCCATATATAGATGTATGCAAAGAGGATGAGTCAGCTTATGATTTGACTTGTGGCCTCTCTCTGTCAGTTCTTGCTTCCACTTGGAGACTAAGAGCCTCTTACTCATCCCTGGTCGAACTCAGTGAGGCAAGTGTCATTGGGGAAGATTCTGGAAGCTTCCATTGTCTGTCCACCTCGCGGAATGACACTGCCATTTGTCATTTCCCGTTCAGCGCACCCTGGTAGTGCATTTGGGTGTGTTGCAACGCACCTAGCTAGTGTACTGGGGTGCTATGCAACGCAGTTAGCTAGTGGAGCAGCTGAAATGATCCTGTTTTGATTGGTTCTGAGCAGTTTCTGGTGGAGAACTTTTGGGAGAAGCTGTAGTTTGTTGACCTCGTTCCTTTAGGGGCAGGAACAACACTTTTAGGGACTTAGGATCCCTTGGTTTATGGACATTTCATGCTTAGAGATGTAAGGCACAAAAATGTCTATAACAGTTGCCCCCTAAAGTATGAGGCTGTTTATCGGGTGAAATGCTTTATTAGGAGGATCCGAAGTTCTTTCAATGCTGGGAGGAGACCTGTAATAAGATACAATACAATACATTATCTTCATACTGTTTTCATGATCTAGCTGAGGCAGGCATTCCCATGCTCAGCTTTATAAATTCATTTTTATGTACACAGGACAGACAATCGTCTGATGGTAGACTGATGATTTTGATGAAGTCATCATCCTTTTGGTAGGATGATTATCTGTGCTGCAATGATGTACATGTCAATGTCTTTATTTTTCCTGAATATATATCGCAGCCCGGATGGATGGAACTAGATCCAGGGTCTTCAATCTCGTCCAATCTTCACTCGAAGTACAAGTCGATCCATGTGAAAAATGTTTTGAAGTCGAACATGGAAAGACATCGCTTGATTACCAGTCAATGATGTAAACTGTTAACAAGCGCGAGAGGAATCACCGATAAGGATGATGACCCTCAAGGTACTGAAGTACAATTCACGTGGTGTGAATAAAGGACTTGGCGTCGAACACCACGCAAAATCTTTCGGTCGAAGGTCATTGATGTATACCTGTCGCCGGAAGTGAGAAACTTGCCATTGAGGCATGCAAGCTTCAAAGTACTGAATGGGGTGTTCCTAGATCAACTTCTTGGATAATGAGCTGATGTCGACAAGAAGCGATTCGTCAAAGGAGGGCCTTGATGAATCCCACATCAATGACACGGAACGGAGCAAATGATTTTGATGGAGGTGAAAACGATCTGATGATATATGGTTCAGGATGGCGGTCATGAAGGAATGAAGTATAATGTATGGTAGTGGATGGAACACGGGTGACTTCTCTGGATGACTTCTCTTGAACATGTCGGCAACACTTATGTGACGGATTGGTAGCATTTACCCCAAATGTGGATGGTATGGCGTGACCATGGTGATGTGACCGGTGAATGAAACAACCCAACCCGACTCAGGCACAGAGTGGAAGTGTCATGTTCAAGAGCGACTTGCTACCAATAAAGATTCTTTGAGTTTCTTCCCAATTTTTCCCCAGTCATTGCTGACCAGTACCTCTTTATTTTTGTCAAGCTTGAGGAGGATAACATATGCTTGTTCTATAATTTTCCCTTCGGGCAAACCCATCGCTATGTTTTAACGAGCCTAGCGATAGTGAAACTCGTTCTTGCCTAAAGACAAGTTTGTCGCTATTAATCTTTTTAACGAGTCTAACGACAAAGATAACTCGGTCCTTTTCATTTTTAGAGAGTCTGAAAAGGTACGTAAAGTTAACTCCGAAATTCCTTTTTCGTCATCTAATCCCTTAAGTCCGAAAAAGTATAAAACAATACAGAAGGGATGAATTTTCGATAGTTTTAACGAGCCGAACAACACAAGCACTCGATCTTTTTGTGCAATAATCCCTCAGGTCCAAAAAGATTAAAATCTAGAGGAGGGATAGCACTTCCGGTCGCTTTAACGAGTTGGAAGGCCAAAACTCGGCAATCTTTTCATATTTTACGAGTCAGATGAAAAGAGCTTAAAGAAGACTCGTCTTTTGAGGAACGAGTGATAAAATGGTTAGCAGCTGATTCTAGGTAAGGTTTGGAATTTTCCAATCACGACAGTGTCACGAGGATGGCTAGTGAAATCACTCTTTGCAGCTGTTCCTCAAAATGGGTAAACAATCAAATGGAGGTGAATGATCGGCCAATGGAAAAGTGGAGGTGACGGTGCAAACATGACCAAGGCTTTAATGGCTGATAATGCTACATTCATGGTGGTTATTTACCAGAGGAAAGTTCATTTTTTAACGAGCTTAAACACAGATTGAAACACTTGCTCGGTCTTATGTTTATTTTTTAACGAGCTTGAAATATGTGCTAAAACTGCTCGATAATCCAGTCATATGATAAGAATGTCTCATATAAAACGACAACATTTAGATTTTTGCCCCACATCCTTTCTTTATGCAAGTTAGGAAACGACTAATCCTATGAGTTTAAAGGGTTAGTCTACGGGTTTAAAGGGAGGACCTAAAAAATTTAAAAAAAATAAATAGCCGCCCCTTGCTTGCATTCCAAAAGGTTTGCATGCTCCCAGGTATAAAATATGGTTTCAAGGTTACCCCTCAATTTGCAGACAAAACATTTGTTCTATCAGGAAAGGCCTACCTCTTACAGGTTACCAAAGATTGTCTCATTCGCGTTACAAATGAAACACTTCCTCGGCGATGTCTACCGAAATAAACAATGGTGAGGAGAGACGCGCGCCACTCACATAACTTTGACAAGAGAATCTTTTTCTAGAATAACCCCTCTTCCACTGACGGACGAGGTACAGACTAGTCATATTCTCCCGCGGAAACCTACCCTATACCTGAAGTTTTCCTGCCGAAGCAGACCAGGACGCATGCCCCCTGGGTTTCAGTCATATCCCTTCGAATTACTCGCGCTCATCGGGAGGACGGACCGAGGGTTGAGACATTTCTTGCGTGAAGAGACCATTTAGGGATGGTATATGACTATTTGCTATGCGTGATCCGGGAAATGAAAGCTGGTCTACGAGCTTGACCACTCTTCCTTCGTGCGGAAAACACATTACTCTAAAGAGTGAGGAGACGATGGCTCCCATGCAATAAATATAGTCTCGCCCAAGGAGTAGATTGTAATCTAAGGGTCCTTGGACTACCATTACGTTCATTTGAACTGTCTTCCCTCTCAATGTTATGGGCACATTGGGAAGGATCCCTAAAGGCTGACTGGTTCCTTTATAAAAGCCTGTCAGATTTCTCATCTCAGGCAAAAGCGATGGCGAACCAAGCGCTTTCCAAGAAGTAGAGGAAAGGATACTCACAGAAGCCCCCTCATCTATGATGGTACCAGCCATGACCATTCTATATATTTGGACGATAATTCTGAATGGTATGCTTGCTGGTAAACGGGGTCTGCCTAGTTGATTCCAGTCGAAGGAGACAACTAGGTTGCTTGGAGGTGGGACCGAGTAGACGGCCGGGTACGGCTCTGACGAACTTCCTTCCTGCGGTAAAGGAATGGGTAGGTTTCCCCCGTGTTCGTCAGAGTCTATGTTGATGAAGAGAATTTGGACGGTGTCATCCTTGTTCTCTCCAGTGACTGTGTCATTCGAAGATAAAACCTCTGAAGGCAAGACCGGGTCAACTGCCGCCTCGACCTTTTGACTTTCGTCGGGTATGGATTTAGCTGGTTCATCTTCAATGACAGGCGCTTCAGCTGACCACTTGAGCGGGCCAGCTGGATTCTCAACTAACGAAGGACTCGGCAAGAGTTTTTTATATCCAGGAGGAAGTCGTAACGGTGAAACCGGACGATCATCCAAAACTCTTTTAGCTTCGTCTAAGAAGGGACAACGGTGGATGGCATGATCGCCTTCGCACAGTTTACAGGGAGATCTAGCTCTCCCTTTTTGTCCTGGGGCTTCACTTTCGCTAGTTGACGGTGTGCTTTCAACATGGCCATCAGAGGTTGACGACACCAGATTGTGCAAACGGGGAGACCAGTCCCTTAGTATCTGAGGGATGCAAGGACAATCTCTGTGAAAGTGGTCTCCCTTGCAAATGACACATGGCGATTTAGGCCTGGTCGGTGCAGTGTGTGGATTTTCGTTAGACGACACTCGTTTGCCCCCATTCGCTTTTGGCTCCTTCTTCTTCTTCTCTTTCTTCTTCTTTTCCTTCTTCTCCTTAGGAACTTGACTTTTGGCTTTACTAGCCCCATCAAGCGAAGAGGAAGGAGGAGAGGAAGAATTAGAGGAAGTAGAAGGTTGGTGGGTAACTCTGGACTGGTCTAACTGCTGATTCGATTGTTCAGGAATAATGGTGTTCTGAACGACATTGGTTGAGAAGAGCCAGACTGGCAAGCCAATTGTCAGTCCTGGAAGCGACAATGTGGCCATATGGGGTGCACCAACATCTCCCCAAGAGGAGAAGGGACTAGGATTTCCACCAAGGGGAATTCCTTGGTTGGTAGACTCCATTTTCTCAACCTAAGATCAACGTAGGAAAAGGGTATGAATATTCCGTTTAAAATAAATTTTACGACGCTTGGACACAACTTGTTTTTTTCAATTTTAAAGAGTCGATAAAAAACAAAAGATGACTCTAGTCTCCTTCGATTTTTAATGAGCCTGAAGTGACAAGTGCTCAGATGGACCTTTTCCGTTAAGGAGTCTAAAAAGGAACGAAAGGGACTGCTCTGGAGATCTAGGTAGAGGGTGTGCCAAACCAATCACAAAACTGCAGAATACGTTTTACGGTACGACAGTCAATCTTCCCGAATGCTGTTTTCGGTGCATTGCGATCAGTAGGGCGGCCGACACGGCTTCCTATGGATAAAAGGTTTTAAGCCTATAGGGGTCTCCCAATATATACTCGACGGTACGTGGGAGCACAAGTCCGTACTGGCACTTATCGTCTCACAGTGGAGGAATCACCCAACCATCAGTGAGGACAACAGTTACCAGGCTTTACGACGCCGGAACACGTCTCTAGCCTAGACCTCTATGTTGTGCGTTAAGTTCCAAAGCGTTGTTAGATTCATTCAATTTATTTTAAGTTGATCTTTCTTAGAATTTTGCCTTTTGGGATCACCACGAGATGTAGATGTAATTCCTAAATGCAATCTAAATATGATAAGCAAGCTTTTATCTCTTTTTAGCAATGAAAATCCTAGCTACAAGGGGAAAAGAAAGACACAATCTTTTCTCAAAGAGCAAAGAGCACACTGTAAATGCACTTTTCCTAAATCAAGCCATACAAACTATCAATATGCAAATGCACATATGCATGTATTTGTTTTCACTTTCTTAATATTGATGCCTAAAAAGAAAGTTGATGTACAAATCTGAATTTGCTTTCAAGTGAAACACACAAACAAGCTTCTTTTCGAAATAAAAAAGGTAGAGAAGATTACGACACTCTATGATTTTGAAATAAACACTCGTTTCGACACTAGAAAGTGACAAATTCAAACCAAAGGCAAAAGTAAAAGTATAATCAACTGTCAACAGCAAACAAACTTTCTCCTAAGATCAAAATCGACACTTATGACAGATCTAAATCCAAGGACGACAATATGACTATTTTACTCTTTCAATGGAAAACTGTAAATGATGTAACAAACACACAAAGAACATCTACAGTCTTTTTGTACAAAGGAGGCGGAATTAAGACAAAGAAAAGGAGTTTTCAGACAGGTACACACACTGATCACAGGCTGCAAAAATCAGAGACAAAACTGGACAAAATGAAGCAAAGAACCTTAGCTGCACAGGGCAAAGGCTGATCAGCGCACCTGTTGCACAGAGAAATTGAATTGCAGCGCAGGTAGCCCTCTCGGGACCTGCGTTGAAATGCAGAACCTCTTCACAGAGCCTGCGCTGGGGCAGAAATGAGACTTCTATCCGGGTTCTGGGTCACGGTTTGCAGTTTAATCTATGGTTTTTAGCCGAGTAAAAGCAATCAGTAAGGTATAATCAGAGGGATGATTTAAAGGAGGACTAAGAGCTATCGCAAAGGGTAATCAGATCATTTGTGAATCAGCTGTTCAAATCATAAACAAATCCAGTGAGTGGATTGAAGTAGCAGGTGTCTACTTTGCATTTGATAATGGCAAATGCAGTTCGATTGCTACTTCTGTGTTTATGAAACAAACAATAAGAGAAACACAAACAAAACTAACTAGACACAATCCCCTGTATGGTCGCCATTTTGTTGTTGGGAAAAGTGTCTACTCAGAACGCCCCTATCCCACTAAGGTGTGATAGTGCCTTAGTAACAAACAAGGAAAACTACTTTCGTATTCTTCTTTATGAATTGAAAACGAAAAGGAATAGGATGAACCAACCTGTGTCTTTCGCTAGTCCTTTGATCCAATCTCTCTTCTCTTTGACAGCTTCCAACTACCTGCTCCCTTACTTGCCCAGCTTCACCAAGTTCCTGCAAGATCACAGAAGAGGAAAACTACACAAAGACATAGATTTACATTCATAAATAGCTTAGGATCAGATTTAAGCTAAACATGCAAATATAACAAAACATCATTGATACACAAGCATGTAGGAGAAACTCAAATAGTTTTATTGATATAACAAGAAGATCCAGGAGGAGATACAACCAAGTGAGTCCTGATCCAGCATCAACCTCCCAGCAAAGGAATCCCTTCTTCACCTCCAACAAAGCATAAATCACCCAATGCACTGATCTCAATCTCAAAACCAACAGCAATTCTCTGCAATGTACAAAATTCCAGCCTCTGGATCTCTGGGATGAGGGATCCATATATAGATGTATGCAAAGAGGATGAGTCAGCTTATGATTTGACTTGTGGCCTCTCTCTGTCAGTTCTTGCTTCCACTTGGAGACTGAGAGCCTCTTACTCATCCCTGGTCGAACTCAGTGAGGCAAGTGTCATTGGGGAAGATTCTGGAAGCTTCCATTGTCTGTCCACCTCGCGGAATGACACTGCCATTTGTCATTTCCCGTTCAGCGCACCCTGGTAGTGCATTTGGGTGTGTTGCAACACACCTAGCTAGTGTACTGGGGTGCTATGCAATGCAGTTAGCTAGTGGAGCAGCTGAAATGATCCTGATTTGACTGGTTCTGAGCAGTTTCTGGTGGAGAACTTTTGGGAGAAGCTGTAGTTTGTTGACCTTGTTCCTTTAGGGGCAGGAACAACACTTTTAGGGACTTAGGATCCCTTGGTTTATGGACATTTCATGCTTAGAGCTGTAAGGCACAAAAATGTCTATAACATTTGGCCAACCAGGCTAGGAGAAATCTTGATTTTACCAAGGTCACTCCAAAGGTGCAGCAACTCTCCTGAGGCAACTATATTTTTGACATTTCTCAAAAACCATGACACCTGTGTAAAAAGTGGAGGAGAGTTTTCTTCCTTGGACTATTATGGAAAAAAAAAATTCTCACTTTTTCCAAATTTATTTTTTCGTGCTCAGAAACATCATTTGAGTAAAACCTATCCTGATGCGTGGAACAGGGGATTTGTAGAAATGAAGGGAAATGAAGAGGATAATAAGCTTCTGAATTCTTGAGAAAATTTTGGGAAGTAGGGAGGGATGTTAGGAAGCAGGGGAAAGTGGGATTTCAAAGATTGAGTGAGGGGAAGGGGTCCAAAAGGGCAAAACACAGGCCTAGCCTAGAAAATTGTCAAATTGTAGCAAGAAACTAGGGTTTGTGGGAAAATGAGGAATTTGAGGGATATCAGTGATGGGAAGTGTGTAATAAGGTACAATAAGGATAGGGAAAGGTGTATGAGCATCAAGATACAAGTTTTGTTAATGATTTTACCACCCAAGGAAAATTACTTTCAAAACCCTAGGAGAGGGAAATGAACCTTACCCAAGTACAACTAAAGCATGAATAAGGTATAAAATGGCCCATTGAAACCTGAAATGATGATGATGACTCTTTGCTTGTTGGTACACTCAGCTGAATGATGACATGGACCGACAATTAGAAAACTTTTGAAAGGAGCAAAAACAAATCCTAGACCTAATACCTAGTGACCAAATTTTACTTGAAGACTCACTGAAATGACAAAATTTGACTTTGACATCCTAAGACCACTTTGTGAGAGCAAGTTTGATAACTGGTGGAAGGTTTCAAATATTGACACTAACATTGGCTCCAATGGGGATGGTAGCTCCTTGGTGGTGCCAAGAACCACAGAACTCTGGAATAAGTAGACTATTGCCTCATCCATTGGGCATGGAGTAAAAAAAAAACACTCAAACGAACGACTTGATGACACAAACTGACTCTAAAACTCTCTTGAAAATGACTGAAAAATGACTGAAAAATGACTAAAGACTTACTTAACTAGAACAAGTACTTACAAAGCTTTTTAATGGTAGCAGACAATCGAGATTTGAGGGTTTCAAATCCCGATGACAACCACTTGCCTATTGATGAAGTATGTACAATCATGTGAAGTGGGCCTTCCAATGCAACCAATCCAGCAGATGGCTACTTACTGAAATTCTGCTCTCACTTTCCCCGAGCAGGTAGAACGATGTACATGTAGGCAACTCACAATAACAACTGAAACCAAGGCTTATGCTAATGAACTAGGCAACATTCATCTTCTCTAATGCTTGCAAAAGAATGTCAAAAGGATCTTGAAAATCCTGAAGCTCTAACTCGTCTTGAGATCCAACAGCAAAAATACAAGTACTCCCTTCATTTTGATCTGAAAGAATAGTTGGTTGCTGATTGATAGGAAGGCATAGAGAAGTATAAGCTTCTGCTATCTGAGTGTTGGCTGTAAATTCCTCGAGCATGAGAAATTCTGACTCGATTTCTGGCCTATTGTCTCTCTCAGGCTCATACTCCTCAATTTCAAAAGTGGAAGAAGCTTCACTAACACCTTCTTGACGATGTGAACACTGCAAACCTGCATTAGCTTGGGCTGTAACATGATCTTTCAGGAGCTGATCTATCTCATCTTCAGACAGAGGAGATAATACTTTTTGTTTTATTTTGCTCAAATAATTATGGTATTCTTGAAATAACATTTCAAAACATGAAAAACCTGAATGACAGTCCTCAATTCTCGAGTCTTCTGAAATTTGATAACATTGTTGATCATCTTCATATGACATGGCAATCAAATTGTCATGTTTCTTATCGCACTCATCAATCATACGAGGGAAAACTTCAGATGGTTCTTGAAACTCAAAACTAACACTTCTATCATTTACCACTGAGTTATCCAAAGAAGATTTTTCACTTACATGAACAAAGATCTCATCTTGTTTTTCATAAAAGGACTAGATTACCTCCTCGTGAAGACTTTGTTCTCATGAAATGAGAACACTTGGGTTTATAGCCTTGTCTTATACTTTCCAGACGATCTCAATAATAGAGCTGTCCTTCATGGGATTCAAAACAAGGTACTCTTCATCATCATGATCCGAATCTAGATCTGAATTAGCAAACTTGACTTTATCACAATCTGAAATTGGATCTTGATTTTCCTGCATACTATCTTCTTCTATGATTAGATCTGAAATAATACCTTCTCTTCCATCATATTCAATTATACTAACATCTTGATCCTGCTACAAATTTTCTTGAGCATCTTGATAAGTATCCTCTAAGTTCTCTTTATGCTGCTGAAATGGATTTTCATACAGGGCTTCCATGATCTCATCGTCCATGAAGTCATCATCTTCATAAACTTTCTCAAGATTTTCAATAAAACTATAAGCATGTCTACAACAGTTCTGAACTAAATTTAAGGATGGATAAGATTCTTTATACCTTTCAAAGAACATGGTATGAAAATATTTTAAACAGTAAATACTAGCAGGCGACAAACTTTCATACCAAGATCGGGCTTCACCTTCCAGAGTGGCCATGAATATCTTCATCAAGCAATCTTCAGGAAAATCAACCTTCAACTTGCGAATATGCATGTGAAATCTAACTAGATGTAAAGCAACATCATTCCTATCATCATCTTTAAACATAGGAAAATTCCTTTGCCAATCTACCTTAGGAATTTTATTTGGGAAACCTGGAATGTGATCTCGGCTCATGGGAGCATACCTTCGAGCAAACAAATCCATTTTTGATAACAATGAATTCACCAAGAAATTCTTCAGGTTACTGGTTCTTGAAGAGTAGAGTTGCCATAAAAATTCTGAACCTTGGGATTTTTTGACACTGGAGTTGCTAGGTGAATGATTTCAGCCTTCCGGTGTCTGATCGTTGTCCACCATCAACAATCAGATCTAAACTTGATACATTTTTCTGAGGAACATAAAACTACATTCCCCAGTATGGTCACCACTATGTTAGAGCCTAGATCAACCTCAGGCTGAAGGGAGGCAATCTTAGGATAACCACAAACCATGCTTAACCTGGTAGCTAGCCCTACCAGGTCGGGAGAGGGCTCTCTCCTTGTCAATCTCAGTAAAGATGACTGCAATTACAGCTTGAGATGACTGAATTGAAATTAGATTTTAGGCTAGGTATAGTAGCTCAAGGGTTTTTGGTTGATTTTGATGATTGGTTGCTGGATAAAATGGAGCAAGCAACTTGGGTCTGGGAAATCAAGTCAGATTTACAGATGTGTTCTGTGGGGTGAGATAGATAAGTGTTTGTGCACTAGTAATTGAGTGAGATAATTGATTTAAGACTGCTGAGGGGCTGAGGAGGGCATGCAGAGATCATGAATCCTCTTCGGACTACTGAAAACATTAAAAACTAAATGCATTCCCAAGGCAAAGCACTGCTATCAATGTATTTTGCCTATTTCTCTTGATTCATTTAGTTAAGAAGAATGGAAAAGATTTTGAAACATATAACACATAATAATAACTTATTACAAAAGAAGAAACAATACAAAAACACAGTATCACAAGAATCCCACAAAAATAGCTGCAAAACCTGTTTTTATTCCTTGCCAAACTGCTGTAGAGATATACAATAGAGCTCAGAGCTTCCACAAGAGTCCAACCTTTACAAATGACTAAGAAAGTACAGAGCATCAAACCACCTATGCTAGCCATCAAAGGGTCAAATCCATGAGAAAGGAGTGCTTTCAACCATATCTAAACTAAGAATAGGAATATAGGTAGTGGAACAACGTGCCTCTAAAACCATGGAAACTGATTCATTCCACCCCCAACCACCTCAAAATGATGAATTTACCCCCAAGAGTCATTTTGTAATTATTTTTACATCCCATAGCATCAATTACATTCATAGATTTACCTAAAAAGTGCCCAAAATTCAAATTACAAAAAATCTAGGCAAAATTTTGATTTTGGAGCCAAACTAGCAATTTCCATCCAATGCGCAGCGCCCCTGATCCAATGCACATTGCTTTGTCTAGGCTAGTTTTGGGGACCTTTCCGGTGTCCAAATTGGGTGCAAGATAACTCGTTGGAAAGTTCGTCGAGTCTACTTTCTGGAAACACTTGAATATCTAGGTTTGGATGTCATTTTCCCTCTCAAAAATGGAATCTCCCAAGACTGCTTCTTGTGTGTCAAAAAAGTGGCAGAGAGGTCACTTTTTGATGGTTTTTTGGCCTTTAGGTGACCAAGATCTGCTCCAAAATTGATGAAACTTTTTGGGTTTGCTTGTTTTTTCATGTTGAATCCAAAAATGCAAAACAATCCTTCAAAATATGCTCCAGTCAAAAGCGCAACAGCAGTGGTGCTATGCACCTATTGGGTTTTCCTGTTTTTCTAATTTCAGAATTTGAAAATGACAAAAAATTGTCAAAATTACCCCAAATTTGGTACATAGCACCCTCAAGCACTGTTATGATGAGCTAAGGAGGCATCAAAAATAATTTCCAATTTGTTTTTCTCCTTTTGGCTTCTCAAAGCTTTCCTCAACCTTGCTAATTCATGATGGGATTTTACCCTTTCCACCATTTCACAAAAAGTAAAACATCACCAATGTCTAAAACAAGAATGTTAAATGGGCAGACTTGCAACTCTCTCAAATTGGTGGGCTCCTCTCTGATATGTTTTCCTCCTGTATGAGGTCTTCTGCCTTGAGTGTTTCTCTCTCTAGAACTGTCACTATGTGTCTCTTCCTCCATTTCATACCCACTGTCCCTCTCCGTTTATTGTACTACTATTTGTCTTTATGGTCCATGAGGAGTGATGGAGTAATGGATGAGGGTATGATGAGTATGAAAAGATTTTAGATAGGAATGTTAATGAGGGTGCACAAGAATGGGATAGGTGTGTAGGAAATGAGTGATTAATGAATGATGTAGGGTTTGGGAGTATGATAGGGTTTAGGGCATATGGTATAGAGTTTGATATGTGAAGGGTCGGGTTTTATAAAGGGTTAGGGTTTTGTATGTAAGGGATTTATGGTTTTAGGAGAATGGGGAAAGGGAATATGACTTAGGTAATATGGGATTAGGAGATAGGCTTTAAAAGGATAATGATAAACAATTGTGGTCTGAAATGTATGTGGTAATTTAGAGACAAATTAGGGTTTAGTTTTTAGAGAGGAAAAAACCACCAAAATTCATGTAAACCCTAGCTTCATATGAAAAGAGGCTCTACTTACTTGATAGGAAGTGACATGAGGCAATTTACAGTTATTGAAGATGATTTTATGGGTTTTGGTAGCTTCACAGTCCAATGCACAACGCCAATCCAATACGTAGCGCCAGTGTGATTTTGCACTGAGAGGAACCATCCAATGCACAACGCATTTTTTTAGACCACTTTTGGAGGCCTTCCCGGTGTCCAAATTGGGTTTGGGATATCTCGTTGGAAATCTTGTCGAGTATACTTTCCAAAAAATATTGAATTTTCAATTTGGAGTTCATTTTCCCTATCAAAAGTCAAATCTCCCAAGACTGGTCAAAATGTGAAAAATGAGGCTGCCTAAATGCAGAGTGTTGTTGCAGTCAACTTTTGAAGATCTTCCTCAACTCCAAATTGAGCTCATGATAGCTCATTGGAAAGATATATTTGTCTAGTTATCATTTGAACGATCCAAAAAGTCATTTGGCCAACCAGGCTAGGAGAAATCTTGATTTTACCAAGGTCACTCTAGAGGTGCAACAACTCTCCTAAGGCAACTATTTTTTTAACATTTCTCTAAAACCATGACACCTATGTAAAAAGTGAAGGAGGTTTTTCTTCCTTGGCCTATTATGGACAAAAAAATTTCTCACTTTTTCCAAACTCATTTTGTCTTTCTCAGAAACATCATTTGAGTAAAACATATCTCGATGTGTGGAACAAGGGATTTGTAGAAATGAAGGGAAATGAAGAGGATAAGAAGCTTCTTAATTCTTGAGAAAATTTTGGGAAGTAGGGAGGGATTTAGGAAGCAGGGCAGAGTGGGATTTCAAAGATTGAGTGAGGGGAAGGGGTTCAAAAGGGAAAAACACAGGCCTAGCCTAGAAAATTGTCAAATTGTAGCAAGAAACTAGGGTTTGTAGCAAAATGAGGAATTTGAGGGATATCAGTGATGGGAAGTGTTTAATAAGGTACACTAAGGATAGGGAAATGTGTATGAGCATCAGGATACAAGTTTTTTTGATGATTTGACCACCCAAGAAAAATTACTTTCAAAATCCTAGGAGAGGGAAATGAGCCTTACCCAAGTACAACTGAAGCACAAACAAGGTGTAAAATGACCCATTGAAACCTGAAATGATGATGACGACTCTTTGCATGCTGGTACCCTCAGCTAAATGATGACATGGACCTACAATTAGAAAACTTTAGAAAGGAGTGAAAACAAGTCCTAGACCTAATACCTAGTGACCAAATTTTACTTGAAGACTCACTAAAATGACAAAATTTGACTTTGACATCCTAAGACCACTTTGTAAGAGTATGTTTGATCATTGGTGGAAGGTTTCAAAGACTGACACTAACACAAATCACGGAAGTGCTGCCAAAAATCCATAGGTGATTCATGCGGAGCCTTCCATTGTTGTAACTTTTTTTGGTCAAGATGTTCTGGGTCAAAATGATAGAAAGTGTCTTCAATGAGATCACATAAGTGCTCAAGTGAGTGCACGCTATCAATCGGTAGGTTGCACAGCCACCGATGTGGAGATTCACGAAGTTTGTATGCAAGCAACAAACTGGCATGTTCGTCAGAAAATCCATCTACCCCATGAAGCATGGAAAGGAAGTCATGTAAGAACTCAGGCTGGGCCACTTCGCCTTCACCATCATACGTGTATGTTGACAAGAGATCGAGAAACTACCTGATGATGGTAACAGATTCGGAATGCGAAAAACATCGTGGAGGTAGGAGAGTGCAAGACTCCATGATAGATATGCAAAGGTTCGAAATAGGATGAGAGGACATAGCATGTCATCTGGCCCTCTTTCTAGTGCTAGAAATTTTGATGGTGCTGGACTCGCCAACATGTCAGGGGATCTCCCTGGTAAGAAGTCCCAATTAGACCTCAGACCATTTGGTGTAGGAGTCCCAGCAGTGGGTTGTACAGTAATGCCTTGATTGCAGTTTCGCACAGAGGCAAGTAAGATGTCCCTATTGGTAGCAAGGGTGTGACTGTTGCAGTAAGTCAAGGAAGGTGCATGAGAGGTTCTAACACACTAAGGGTGAGGTGAGTGCGTCCCTTGGAAACTTGTAATAGTGCGCAGCTTGGAAGGGAACACATGAGTGAAGATGCATCACAAGATGGAAAGCAAGTTAGTAAGCAATGAAAAGTGATGGTTAAACCAACAACACATTTTAGAAAGATTCATACATGCTTATATAGAATAGTCCACACATGCATGTGTAAGAAAACAAGATAGATGGAATACAATACAACATATGCATGAAATGTGTACGCTCTTTTATATTAAGAAGTGTAAGTTCCAGCCATACAACACATCCATGTCCAACCACTAGTTCTGATAGAGGAACGTTACAACCACAACTGCCTGCTCCTCCAAAGAGATATACTAGCTCTGCACAGTGGAAAAGCCAAGGCTCGTTACAATACTATCCAAGATTTGTTTACGGTACTCCTATCGAAGCTTGGCTGACCAAAAGCCTTTACAATTAGTTATGAGGGGCTATTTATAACAAAGGGTGGGGTGGCCATGGACATTCCCCTTTGTGATAGTTCATCTACCCTCATGACTCTTCATCTACTCTATGACTATTACCTCCAACTATTGATACTTGAACTTATACTTGACAAGACGTCACATTACAATGCACATGTACCCATGTGAGACAAAATGGCTTGATCAAGCCATGCAAGACAACACTATGACTCAGACAATTGTTGGAAGACCAACTCTTCGACATACTCATGGTGGTCGACAGTAGCAAACTAATGCCAAGATCAGTAGTCAGCAATGGTGTCCATGTACTCTAAGATGAGATCTTTTTGGAACCTGACTCTTGCCTCCATAGCATCCGGGTACACTACTCGAGCTCCTCTTTCTAACTAGTCTGATAACATGCACATCATTGTCTTCAATGCAACGGGACCAACAACATACTTGTGCATGGTATCTACACTAATGGACAAGTATGTGGTGGTTGCTATGCGCATAAACTCATCAAAGTATGAGTCAAGCTCTAGTCAGATCTGTGCCTTTGTATTTGCCTGAATGAGAGTCCTAATAGATGGGATCGCATTGCGCACACAAAAACATCCATACACTTGAATACACGTGCATGGGAAGCCTGTAGACTAGTGATGAGATGCAGGAGCTCTTCATAGTTCCGGATCTGACTCTGGATGTGTGCCTTCAGCTCGAACACTCTGGGTTTCATCATCTTAGGCAAGTGAAATGGGGTTCTCTTATATATCATCGTCCATGTTTGCATGATCCAGGTGGATATTGGTGGCCACCTGCCAAGTCCACCTGGACCCCCACCATTTTCTTTCTCAGCATTTTCAGTTTCCTTAATTGTAGCACAACTTACTATTTTTAGCAGTTTTTCGGGTCCTGAACTTCCGGAGCCGTTTTGAGGCCCTAAACGACGTTTTTTGGGGAATCCGGGGGAAACATCGGTCCATGGAATGGACCGATGTTGCCCGTTCCAACAATGATAGTGCTCGGATAGATCTTTCTAATGAGCTATTGTACGCGTCAAACGGAGATCATGTGCCAAAGTTACGACCCCGGGAAGTTGATGTACCAACTTACCCCCAAACGGGGCCCATAGTTTGGCGTTTCATTTCCTAGGGTTAGGTTTTGGAATGTTAAGGGTTTTCCATTGTTTCTCAACAATAAATAGGCCTTTGAGCCTCATTGTAACACAGTTCAGAGGCATGTAGCCATCACATCTCTTCTCAGAGATAAGCTACCATCGCCCTAGCTGGTTTATTTCCATTTCTGATTGTAAGCATATTTTAGTATTTTCCATTAATGAAATGAAGTATTATTTCCGCTGCATCTTTGTGTATATGGTTATCTCTGTAATTTGTTGCGTTCCTGTTTAAATCCGGATCAGTGGTATCAGAGCGGTCTGCTTTTTCTCTGTTTTTCTTTGCATGTCCCCAACAAGGTCGGGATATAAGGAGTTAGGGCTTGAACTGGTTGAACCTTTGCAAGACCAGCCTCGCAAATCCCGACGGCCTCCCATGGCGGACGAGAAGAAAGACGAGGGGGCAGGAGATCCCATCAAAATCTTGCTCGAAGAAGCCCTCGAGCGACAACGGAACGCGATGATGGACAGCTTTGCTCAGATCCTTCAGCGGCTACCCAGAAGCAACGCATCGGCTTCCAGCAGCTACTCTGGAAACGCCACACCCTTTAAGGTACAAGTTAATTTTGAAATCCCCATATTCGAGGGTCAGATAGACGCAGATGCCGTAGATAAATGGTTAAATCTGCTAGAGGGTTATTTTTCTGTTCATGAATTTTCGAGTCGGGAAAAGATTGTTTTTGCTCTCCTCAAAGCAGCCCCCCACGTCAAGGACTGGTGGGAAACCTACTGCGAGCAGAAGGATGAAAGTACTGGCTCACTATTTTCAGCCGCACCCACCTGGGATTCGTTCCGGGATGCCATCAAGGAGCAGTACTACCCTGTCGGGAGCTATGAGGATGAATACATAAAGTGGACCACGCTGCGGCAGGGAAGGGACCAAGACGTGCCGGAGTTCACCAATCTTTTCCATACCCTTCGCACAAAGTTGGGTATCAAGGATTCGGAGCAACATTTGATACTCAAATACCGTGGCTGCCTGCACAAGTACATCCAGGAAGAAATACAATTCCTAAACATCCCCTCGCTCGGCGCAGCATACCGATATGCCGTCAAGGTCGAGCAGAAGTTTAAACAAAAGAAGCGAGACTTTGGATCTGCGAATCCAAAGCAGGGGAAAGGTGCCCCTAAACCACAGAACAAAGGACAAAGCCAAGGCGGGACAACCCAAGACAACCAGCCGAAGCTGCAAGCAAAGAACAGCGCCGCGAAGCCGAGAAAGGACACTGGAAAATGGTGCGAGTTCCATAAGAGCTCCACTCACAACACAAGTGAGTGTCGGGCCAAGCAGTCACTGGTGGCTGAGCTAAAGGTTTCAGAATCAGATGCATGTTCCGACTCTGAGTCAGAACCCGATAAGGGTTATGAAAAAGGGAAGCAGATCATTGATGCGGACCCCAGCGCCACTGTTGCTACCGCAAAGATCCAGAAAAATGAACCCGAAGATCCAGAGGAGGAGGAGCGTCTCTTCCACTCCCAGATGTGGGTAAAGGGCTCCCCGATACAGTTCATTGTTGATAGCGGGAGTCAAAAGAACCTCATTTCGGCAGAGGTCGTGAAGCGGTTGGGCTTACCGACCACAGCACATCCACAACCATACACCATTGGGTGGCTTCACCAAGGACGAGATCTTCGCGTGAGCCAGCAGTGTCGCCTTCCATACAACATCAAGCCCTTCACGGATGAGGTATTGTGTGACATTGCTCCCCTTGAAGTTTGTGATGTATTACTAGGACAACCATACTTGTGGAAGCGACATGCTGTGTATGAATCAAGGCCCCGTGCTGTTATTATTACATTGGGAAATAAGTTGTTCAGGATACCAGAGGTAGCACCACCTGCCGCCATCTCTTTGATTACTGCAAAACAATGCAGTAAGATCATTTCCAAAACCAGGAAATTTGTTTTCCTGATGATACGCCCTCAAGGAAAGAAGAAGACAGTGGCCGCGGCCTCCAAACGGGGCCCCTCTGCACGACAACTACAGATGGACAAGATTGTGGAGGAGTACGAGGACATCTTCACCTCCCCGGCAGGGGTTCCTCTGCACTGTCAAGTCAAGCACTCCATCGATCTGACCCCAGGTGCGCCGCTACCCAATGGACCAATTTATCGGCGCTCCGTTCTGGAGAACGATGAAATCAAGAGGCAGATTCAGGAGCTCCTGCAGAAAGGTCACATCCGTCCGAGTTCATCGCCCTGTGGGAGCCCGATCGTGTTGGTACAGAAGAAGGATGGGACGTGGAGACTCTGTATTGACTATCGGGCGCTGAACAAGATCACTGTCCGTAATAGGTACCCGATCCCGCGGATTGATGACCTCCTAGACCAACTAAAGGGGGCGAAATATTTCAGCAAGATCGATCTGAAGTCAGGATATCACCAGGTACCAATCGAACCCTCCGATGTGTGGAAGACTGCCTTCAAATCCAAGGAGGGCCTCTTCGAATGGTTGGTCATGCCTTTCGGATTGACGAATGCTCCTGCAACCTTTATGAGGCTAATGGATGACATCTTGCGGCCATTCACCAACTCCTTTGTAGTAGTATACTTGGATGACATTCTGATCTTCAGCCAGAGTTGGGAAGAGCACCTCCACCACATCCGACAGGTTCTCCAAACACTGCGGCAACACAAGCTATGTGCCAATTTGGAGAAATGCACTTTTGGCATGACCCAGGTTCAGTATCTGGGATACATCATTGATGAACAGGGGGTGCATGTCGATCCAGCCAAGATCCAAGTCATTCGGGATTGGCCCTCTCCAACCACTCTAACAGAGCTCCGCAGCTTTCTAGGTCTTGCCAACTTCTACCGCAGGTTTGTGTTGGGGTTTTCTCATATTTCTTGGCCCTTGAGTCAAGTCACCAAGGGCGGGGCGAAAGCAAAATTCTTTTGGTCTGAATCTCAACAGAAGGCATTCAGGGAGTTGAAGGATCGCCTCTGCACGGCACCAGTGCTCGCGTTACCAGATTTACAACAACCATTTGAGGTCGAGACAGATGCCTCTGACTATGCTATTGGGGCAGTCCTTACTCAACATGGACATCCAGTGGCATATCACAGTGAAACACTTTCAGACACAGTCCGGAAGTACCCCACTTATGATAAAGAGATGTATTCCATTGTACAGGCCTGCCGACAATGGAAGCATTACATTTTGGGGAAGGAAACGGTCATCCACACAGACCACCGACCTCTGCAGTTCATACAGACCCAAGGGAAATTGCAGAATGATCGCCATCAGAAGTGGTCTACATACCTGCAACAGTTTCACTTGAATATCAAGTATAAAAAGGGCAGCACCAATAATGTTGCAGATTGCCTCAGTCGACCACCGATCATGGCGCTAACCACCGTGCTCAACTCTTGTGGGCACGAGACTTCTGATTGGCCACTTCTCTACAAAAGCGACCCAGAATTCGGCCACACATACCAGACACTCTTGGAGGGTCGGCAGGTTGCAGATTTTCACCTCCAGGATGCCCTATTATGCCACCTCGGTCACCTTTGTGTTCCTTCAAGCGAGCGTGCCAAGATGATTTGGGAAGCACACTACAGTCGGGCTGCTGGGCATTTCGGGGTCGAGAAAACAGTGGCAGTACTGCAAAATTATTTCTATTGGCCGAATCTTCGACAGGATGTTGGGAAGTACATCCGATCATGTACTGCCTGTGCCATTGCCAAACCGACCATTAAGAAGCACGGCCTCTATACCCCGTTGCCTACCCCTAGTCGACCTTGGGAATCCATCTCCATGGATTACATGTCAGGCCTTCCTTCCACTAAGCATGGAAATGACTGTGTTTTTGTGGTCGTCGACAGGTTCTCGAAGATGGCCATTATGGTGGCCTGCAAGAAGAATATCACAGCAGAAGCCACTGCTAAACTCTTCTTTGAACGAGTGTGGGTGCACTTTGGGATCCCACAGTCTATCATCTCAGATCGGGACAGTCGGTTTCTCAGCACATTTTTGTCCAGTCTCTGGTCAATGCTGGACACCAAACTCACGAAGTCCACAGCCTTCCATCCTCAAACTGATGGCCAGACAGAGGTTGTCAATAGGATGATTGTGCACATTCTGCGCATGTATAACTCAAAGCATCCACGCACATGGGACGAGAGCCTCCCCTATGTTCAGCACAGCTACAACCGAGCTCTTCACAGCTCCACTGGCCATAGCCCTTTTCAGGTGGGTTTGGGATTCCAGCCACTATGCCCCATTGATGTGGCCATGCCACTTGCAGCTACTCACATGAATTCAGCTCATGTCCAGTCCAAAACAGATAAGGCCACCAGCTTCATTGAGCGCATCCAACATATTCGCCAGCAGGTCCATGACATTCTTGAGAAATCAAATGCCAAGTACAAGCAGCGACATGATCAACATCGAGTGCCACACAAGTTTCAGGTGGGCGACAAAGTCTGGTTGCATTTGCAAAAGGAACGCCTTACTGGAGCCTATCGGAAATTGAGACCACTCCGATATGGTCCTTACACCATTACTAAGGCTATGGGAGACAATGCATTTGAGCTCAGCATTCCCCCATTCCTTGGCCTGCACCCAGTGTTCAATGTGGACCGCCTTCGGCCATACTTTCCACCATTGCTAGACACATCCGACATTGCAGAACAGCTCAAACCCACAGAATTAAATCCAGATTGCATGGAACAAGCTGCAACTGATCGGATCATGGACACACAGATCAAGAACACTCGCCAACAGAATATCCAACTGTATCGAGTTGTCAAAGCAGGCCAACTCCTTCAGCAGGGCAAGTGGCTCACCAGGGAACAAGTTCAGCAGAAGTTTCCTCATCTCATGGAGGAGCTCAACGCAATGGGGACCATTGCTTCCTAAGGGGGGAGGAATGATCCAGGTGGATATTGGTGGCCACCTGCCAAGTCCACCTGGACCCCCACCATTGTCTTTCTCAGCATTTTCAGTTTCCTTAATTGTAGCACAACTTACTATTTTTAGCAGTTTTTCGGGTCCTGAACTTCCGGAGCCGTTTTGAGGCCCTAAACGACGTTTTTTGGGGAATCCGGGGGCAACATGGGTCCATGGAATGGACCGATGTTGCCCGTTCCAACAATGATAGTGCTCGGATAGATCTTTCTAATGAGCTATTGTACGCGTCAAACGGAGATCATGTGCCAAAGTTACGACCCCGGGAAGTTGATGTACCAACTTACCCCCAAACGGGGCCCACAGTTTGGCGTTTCATCTCCTAGGGTTAGGTTTTGGAATGTTAAGGGTTTTCCATTGTTTCTCAACAATAAATAGGCCTTCGAGCCTCATTGTAACACAGTTCAGAGGCATGTAGCCATCACATCTCTTCTCAGAGATAAGCTACCATCGCCCTAGCTGGTTTATTTCCATTTCTGATTGTAAGCATATTTCAGTATTTTCCATTAATGAAATGAAGTATTATTTCCGCTGCATCTTTGTGTATATGGTTATCTCTGTAATTTGTTGCGTTCCTGTTTAAATCCGGATCATTGCATGTAATAAAAAACATCATGCATATTCAACAAGATACGTTCTCTTCTAGCACATCACTGCTACGATCCGTTGAGATGAACGACTAACTTATGCACAGTACCAAACTTGGAATACAATGCCCACATGACTATGTCAAGGGATAATACTTCATCTAGTATTGCCTTCTTCAATTCTGCTCGGGCAGACATTGTAGCCAACTCTCCTCCCTGCTTGGCTATCTGTAGCTCCTTAGCCATTCACTCATTCTCAGCTATTAGGATGTGAACACTCGAGCTAGTGGCTTTAGCATATGCTCTGGTAGCATCAACCAATGTTGCTGGATGTTTGCACACGTCAGACACGATCACTCGTTCCTCGAACTGAATAGGAGATGTATGATCTTTCGGAGTTGACACTTTGCGAGTTGCACAACTCTATGTTGAGACTCGTCGAATGAGATGTTGTGCATCTCTCATTCTTGCTAATCTCAAGGATCTCAATGTATCCTTGGTCTATTGGGAATTTCTTGTCTTCTGCATGTGGTGAAGCTGGTGGGTCGACCTCTTGGTGGTGAGGCATGAGGTCGATGTCTTGCTATAACTCTTGCTGCTCCATATACATATCCATTTGTTCAAGTGCTCACTCTATCCCCTGAGAAAAGTCTTGCTCCTGCGATGGTTCACCCTGTTTGCCTGAAGCCAACTGTTCTGATGAGTCCACTACCTCTACAGGCACTGTTTCATCTATCTACACAAGTTGTACCCCCTGCTATACTTGTTCTTGCTACGCTTCCTTCTCCTATCTGTGTAACTCCTATTCCTTTTGGAGTTGCTCCTTCAACTCATGCAATTCCTTCTTTGTTTCCTCCATTCTCCATTTCTCTCTTTGCCTTTGTGGGTTTCGCATGTTGCGCTGTTGCCTCTTCATCTCTATAGCCATAGCAGCTTTCTCCACAAGTGGATTTTCTTAGAACTTGCAACTTTGATCTTCCTCCATGTGATCGACAATATTCCTCTTGCCCTTATCGCGCACTGGTATGTTTACTTCTATTGCTGTTGTTGCTTCTAGTGCTCTTCGTGATGCTGCTTCATGTTGCTTCACCAACCATTCCACAACAAAGACGACCGGTTCATTAAGTCTAGAGGAGTTGTAACAATATCTCCATGGGTCCTCCTCTACCTAATGACATGCCTTGTGGATCTAGTTGAACTGTACCTTCATGAAGTGATATTTCACAAGAAAATGTGGGTCATATGGATTGCAACTTCGGAGGTTGAATGGATACTTCTTCATCTGCTCTGTTTAGACATCTGCATGCTTGAAACTCTGAATCTCATATAAACCAATGCGAAGCGGAAGAGCAGGCCAAGGTGCCTTCTTCTTCTGGTGCAACCTAGTTGTCAATCCTACCGAGATGTGATATGCTACTTCCTGCATGATGAGTATGTCCAGGGAAAACTTCGGTAGAACATGCAAAGGCTTCTTCGTGCTATACATCTATATGAAGGTGTCGGAAAGTGAGGCATACCAATCATCTATGTCTATCAATGCCTCCATTGTTGCCTTCGACATGCAGGGTGGATCCTGTTCGAATATCATCTTGTAAATCAGGGTGACAAAATGATCGGAAAGTCGTGTGATAACTCCTATAAAGCTGCATATGCCCACTTGAAGCCTGAGAACTATTGTCGGGCATATATTACATCCAAGATGTAGGCGAACATGTAGATTTCTTCTTGCATACCTGTTGGGCATGGAATCCCCCCAAGGCATGTTTTGGGGCTCAAAGCCCAATTTTTGAACGAATCTTATTGTAAAGCTCTGCGAATTATGGGTGCGGGGTGCGAAAGTATGATAGAGTCACAGGATTGTCCACCCTAGTGTCACACGGAAACAGTCAAAAGTGCGGACACAACCGACCTTCCTAGAAGTCTAAGACATTCTAATGACAAACAAGGCAAACTAGAACTATCCTTCTCTAAACATGCATTGTGATATGAGAAATCAAGTGTTTCGTTCTTACCTTTGTCCAAACGCTGTTGTAGAAGTCCAAGCTTTGTTGATCTGGATGAGCTCCTCTTTTTCTCCAAAACCTGTAATCACCAACAGTCAAACAATTAAATAGCACCTGATTATAACATAAAACAAAGCATATTCAACATATAGACCAAGGAGTACATGAAATAACCCATAAACAACAAGTTATTGAGAAGAATGGACCAATTTGCATTAAAGGTAATCAAAAGGAACCATTACAATCTGAGCCTTGGTGTTGTGCAAGCTCCTTCTAGGGTCCACAAGAGTCTTCCTCTACTTTGACAAAGCTCACCCACTTCCAAATAGAACAAGCAAAGATGGCAATCTCTCCTCACAAGCTTCTAAATGGGAGTCCTAATTCCTGCAGCATTTACCCTTAGAAATGTATAGCTTTCAACCTCTCCTCCTTCTGGCCCAATGCCTGTATTTATAGTGCTCAAGAGGAGGTTAATCAGGTCCACCATCAATGGGATAATCCCCTCTTTGGGTGGGATAGCTCCCTTATTGATGGGATAAGTTCCTCTTTGATAGGAGTGCATGAACCATCTGGAGGCGCCCAATACACGTCGAACAACCTTCTAGAATGCTCTAGAAATGACCACAAGTAACTTTTTAAAGATGAAACTTGCGCATTCTAACCTTTACAGGGGGACGCACCTGTCCCTTTACATACAGAGCGTCTTTGGACGCAGCTTTTATGAACATTGGGAGCGTCCCCGCAGGTAAGGTTGAGAGAACCTGCGTCCCCAGAGATAAATACATTTATACAAGACTTTCTCTCTTTTTTGGAGTTTGACATGGAGAGCAGAGGCATAAGACTTGCCTAAGAGGGTAGCATGACTGTTGATTGAGCCATACTAACTGTAAATAGTCATGGTGACATTTTTTAGTGTAACACCTAGTTTTGTAATGTAATGTTGGCTGGATAGACATACCCATGGTCTGCAGACCATGGGATTGTATAAATAGAGCGAGGCTTTAAGTGTATAGGATAATTAACTAAGAGCATGAGAAGTCTAAGTGATTGAGTCGTAGTGTGAAGTGTGTCCTTGGGTCGTAGAGTAGGAGAAGGCTCTGCAGCTGAGTGCGTAGAGGCCCAGTAGTCCGTAGCTGAGTGCGCAGACCCCTGCATATGAGTGTGTAGGGTGGAGTCGAGTTTGTAACGAAGGAAGGAACTAATAAAGAGAATTTTTATCATAATTATGTGCAACTGTTCTTCGGTTAATGCCTGTTTGATATAATTTGCAAATATACTATTTATTTATTGCGCGCACCTATATGAATAGTTTATGTTGTTAAGTATAACTTAAAGCACTGAAATAGGCAAAGCTAATTAACTAACGTTGGAATACCATTGAGGTCTTGGGTAATAACATAAGAGCACGACGTTTGGCCCCTGGGTAGCGCTGCGCGAAGGCAGTATATCAGGTTGCAAAGTACAGGAAAGTGCGTGAAGCAACCCGCGCGCAGGGTCAAACCGTAGACCAGTTGAACTCATCAAACATCTCCAGGGTGCGGAAACCTAGTTCTAAACCCTCCCATACTACTTCGGGTGAGACCTCAGTCTTCGCTCAACATAATGTTGTCGAAAGGGCTAGTAGTATCAGGATTTGTTTGGCTAAAATAACTCTGAACCTGGGTGAGGCCCCAACAAGCCAACAAATGGTTCCGTTGCCAGGATCGGGATCTGCATAGAGATGTCTCATGTCAAATCATTGGAATCCGACAAAGAATGGAATTGAAGAGTGGTTGGATGTTATGAAGCCATCTCAAAAAATGATAGAAAAGATAGATCAACGCCTTAGAATTCAACCTCTTCGAGGGGGAAAACTCCTTTACATTACAAAAATGAACAATTCTTCGATGATACAAATGAAAAAACCTCCTTTCTATATATAGGAGTCTAAGGGGTCACAATATAATCAAGCCGACCTAAAAAGAATAATATAAAGGCACAAAAATTACAATAGTGGGATTCTATGGGGCACAATAATAACAATAAGGGATACAATGACAATAGTAATGGGGGAATCACTAGTATTATAGGGACCTAACATGCCCCTCTCCTTCAAAAAAGTGTTGTCCTCAATGCTTGAGTAGTCCTGGATGCTTCTGTATAAAATTCTCATCCTCCCATGTGGAATCTTCAACGGGTAAGTTCTTCCAGTTGATGAGATACTTTGAAATTGATCGATTTCGTAGTTGTCGAGTTCTTGTTCCTTTGACTGCTTCAGGTTCCAATATGATTTTCCTTCCTCATCAAGTTCTGGCAATATTGTTTGAACTGGAATCTTGTCACCTATAACCTTCTTTAAGCATGAAACATGGAAAACTGGGTGCACTCGGGAAGCTGCAGGAAGCTCCAATTTGTATGCCATAGTACCTATCTTTTGCAACACCTTGTATGGACCATAATACTTTGGTGATAATTTATTATCCTTCTTAGCTTGCTTGAGGGACATTTATTTATATGGTTGTAGCCATAGGAATACCCAATCACCTACATCAAAACTTCTTTCGCTGCGATGTTGATCTACTTGTTGTTTCATTCTATTCTGCGCCAAGGTGAGGTTATCCTTTAAGAGTTGGAGAACTTGTTGTTGATGCTCGATGTGATCTTACACTGCTTGAACCTTAGAATTTTCTCTTAAATATGATGTGATGAATGGTGGATGATATCCATAAAGGGACATAAATGGGGTCATTTTTGTTGCAGTATGGAAGGAAGTGTTATACCACCATTTAGCCAGAGGCAACCATTTGACCCATTGTGTCTGTTTATTAGATACAAAGAAATGAAGATATCCTTCCAAACATTTGTTTATTATCTCAGTTTTGCCATCAGATTGAGGATGAAAAGATGAGCTATGAGCTAACTGAGTACCAAGACAAGAAAATAATTTTGTCCAAAAATTTCTAGTGAAAATGGCATCTCAGCCGCTTACAATAATATTTGGGTTTCCCTGTATCTTTTGAATTGCTTCCATAAATGCAGTAGAAACTGTACTCGCTTTAAGTGGATGAAATAATGCACAAAAGTGTGCATACTTGGTAAGTCTTTCAACTACCACCATGATAACACTCTTTCCTTTGGACTTGGGTAAACCTGTGATAAAATCCATTGAAACCTCCTCCCAACATTGGCTTGGAATCGATAAAGGTTGTAATAGTCTTGGGGTCTTAATTGTTTCAACTTTATTTTGTTGGTAAAACAAACATTCTGCCACAAACTTTTGAATATCTGATTTAAGGCCATCCCAAAAAAAATCCTTCTTAACCCTAAGGTAGGTTTTTTGAAATCCCGAGTGCCCTCCTAAGGGAGAGGTGTGCAATTCCCTAAGAATCTTTTGTTTGAGTTGGGAATTCTTACATAGGTATAACCGATCCTTGTACCATAATGAATCATTTTTCCAGCTAAATGTATCAGATTTACTAGGATTTTTTTGTATCTTTTGAATGAGTTCCCACACTACCTCGTCATTCTTCCATTCATCCCTTTCTTCGTTTATCCAATCTAGTTGGATAATAGAAATGGTGTAAAGAAATGCTTCCACATCCTCATCCTTTCTTGATAATGCATCTGCCACAACATTTTGCTTCCCTTTTTTGTAGATGATTTCAAAGTCATAGCCTAACATCTTTGTGACCCATTTTCACTGCTCTTCTGAAGATAATCTTTGTTCTAAAAAGTATTTAAGACTATCATGATCTGTTTTTACCTTGAAGTGTCTTCCCATTAGGTAGGGTCGACATTTCTTAAGTGCATGTAGTATTGCCAACATTTCCTTCTCATAAATAGCTTTGTGTAAATACTTTCCTTTGATTGGACGACTTTCGAAAGCAATGGGTCTTTCTTCTTGCATTAAAACAACACCA
The DNA here is from genome assembly GCA_031772625.1 of Pinus tabuliformis. Taxonomy (NCBI): domain Eukaryota; kingdom Viridiplantae; phylum Streptophyta; class Pinopsida; order Pinales; family Pinaceae; genus Pinus; species Pinus tabuliformis. The sequence continues at coordinate 359,596,553 of CM062811.1, read as the reverse complement.
ATTCCATTTCCTGAGGCATCACATTCCACAATAAAGGTTTTTGTGAAGTCCAGTGTAGCTAAGACTGGTGCTTGGCACATTGCCTCTTTAAGATGTTCAAAGGCTTTTGTTGCTTCTGGAGTCCATGAGAATGCATATTTCTTCAATAATGTTGTTATAGGTGTTGTTATTCTCCCATAATTCTTAACAAACTTGTGATAATACCCTGTCAACCCGAGAAATCCTTGTAGATGTTTTATGGATGTGGGGATTTTCCATTCCTTAATGGTTTTAGTTTTGCTAGGGTCTACCTTAACACCTTCATGAGATACAATATGACCAAGATATTCCACCTCTTGTACTCCACATAAACAATTGGAGATTTTTGCATATAATTGTTTCTCCTCCAATAGTTTGAGCACCATGTCAACATGTTGGACATGATCCTTCCAAGACTTGCTGTAGATTAGTATATCATCAAAAAATTCTAACACAAATTTTCTAAGGAAGGGTTTGAAAATGGAATTCATCAAAACTTGAAATGTAGAAGGTGCATAGTAAGGTCAAAAGGCATGACCAAAAATTCATAATGACCCTCATGAGTTCTAAATATTGTTTTTGGAATGTCTTCAGTCTTCATTCTAATTTGATGATATCATAAATGAAGATCCAACTTGGTGAAGTAAATTGATCCATGCGATTCATCCAATAATTCATCAATGATAGAAATGGGAAATTTATCTTTAATAGTGAGCTTGTTGAGCTCACTATAATCTGGACACATGCGCCATGATCCATCCTTCTTATGAACCAATACTACTGGAGCAGAGAAAGAACTTTGACTAGGTTAAATTATACCAGCCTCTAGCATTTCTACAACCATATGTTCAATTTCACTCTTTTGGACATAGGGATATCTGTAAGGTCTGATGTTTGGAGGAACAATTCTTGGAATCAAATTGATAGCATGATCATGATTACGAATAGGTGGGAGGCCTTTGGGAGTCTCAAATACCTTGGAATGATTGTCCAAGACTTTTTGGAGATCTGGAGAAATGGATGGTTTTGATGTGGGAACCTCTAGTGAACATAATTGTGCAATTATGCCTCATTGTTATTTCTTTAGAAGCTTTGTCATTCCATTAGAGTTAATTATATTTGCCGGTTTCCCTGCGATACCCCTTAATTCAACTTGCTTTCCTTCTGCAAAGAATTTCATGAAAAGTTCTTGAAAATTAAAAGCTATCGCACCCAAGGATTGTAGCCATTGGACTCCTAGTACAACATCAACACCACCCATTGGAATGGAAAGCATTGGGCTATTCAATAAATATTCTCCCATGGATAGCCTGATATTATAGCACTTTCCTGAGCAATTTATGGTTACTCCACTTGCAACCATCACTTGACACTCTGGTGCTGGATATAGGAAGCAATTCAATTCCTTGGCTATCTTACAATGAATAAAATTATGGGTACTTCCCAAATCAATCAACACTATTACCTTTTTCTTCTTGATATGCCCTTCTATCTTGATAGTTTGAGGAGTGGTAATTCCAGCCAATGCATTATAAGATATGGTCAAATTCATTTCTTCCTTTTCTAGGTTTTTTTTCCTGGTGTATATCCTCTTATTTGGACATTTCTTGTTCCTTATCTTCCTCCTCTTCACAATCTATGTAAAATAATTTCTTCTTGTCACACTTATGGCCTTTAGTGTATTTGCTATCACAACTGTAACAAATCCATTTTGCTCTTTTTTCTTCCAATTATTGTGGTGTCAACCTTGTAGGTTGTGGATGGCTAGGGGTAGCAACACTTCCATCTTTATGATTGTGAGTGGTAGGCTTCCTTGTTGCCATAATTTTGCTTTCCATTTTTCTTGCCAACCTGAATGCCTTCTCTAATGAATCTAGTTCCCAAAGGCAAACCTCATGTTGGATGTTATCTTTTAAAGTTCCTATGAACACATCAATCCTATGCTCCTCTGGAATATCTTTTACCCTTATATTCAATTTTTGGAAGTCCTCAATGTGCTCCATAATTGAACCCTTTTGTTTGGGATTTATCAATTGGCTAAAAAAAGTGTTTCTTTTTGTATCCTCATAATGTGCTATCATTTCATATGTAAAAATAGCCCGAGTGACAATTTGTTTACGAGAGAAAAGTCATCGATACAATACAAATTGATTTGGTTCCAAATATAAAGTTGCAATGTGTACCTTTTGTGTGTTTTGCACATTATGGATATCAAAAAATTGCTCCATCTGTAGTATCCATGTTCCGGGGTCCTTGCCATCAAAATTCCTCATATCAATCTTTGGAACATGGTGGTTCTTTGAACCAACGTTAGAGTCTATAAAATCATGATTAACATTTATTTTGTTCTCATCACGAGTTTCCTTTACTACCCTTTCACCATTAGTAAGCATTTCTTATAGAAACTTTGTCAAATTTGTCTTCAAATCTTCCATGCTTGTCTTCAAACCTATCTTCAAATCTATCTTTAAATCATCCATCTTAGCTTCCATGCCATCCATCTTAGCTTCCACGCCATCCATCTTAGCTTCCATGTCATTCACCTTAGCTTCTATGCCTTTCTTTAAACCATCTATCTTAGCTTCCACACCTTTCTTTAAACCATCCATCTTAGCTTCCATGCCATACATCTTAGCTTCTACATCTTTCTTTAAACCATCCATCTTAGATTCTGTTACTTTTTATGCGAGTGACATTTGTTGCACTTGGTCTCGTAATTTTGATATATCATGTTGCATTTCTTTCTCTTCTTCATGAGTCATGCTAGAGCTTTCAGGTTGCTTAATAGGTGTTTCTATTTTCTTTGTTTGAGGCATAAATTACCAATAATAATGCTTCACTATGCCCTTTGAATTCCTTCAAACTAATTTTTCAAACCAAGCTTATGCAAAAATTTTAAAAAAACTACACACCTTTTTTTTTTTCACTTTGTAGGAGCTTGATATTGAATCTGATGTATTTCTGTAATTTTGGATCTCCAAGGTCTGAAATTTTTTCCTGCGGTAAACCTCTTAGTAATATTTCTAAGTCCACAAGTCTAATTAAGATTGGATTCTCCAATGAAGATTCATGCCAATTCTCCCATGATGACTTGAGTATAGACTTTTTCAGTAGAGCGAACTTGTACAACATGCCATGGGTCACTGTTTCAACCTTAGGTTCTAAAAATGGTACCCAAACAAGTAAAGTCAGTCCTCTTTCCGAAACTTCTTACAAAAATTCAATCTGATGCTCAGAGAGAAAGTTATGATTATTTTCCCAAGGTGACCTGTTTGGAATGTAATTCGGGGGTTTGCAAAAACCCTAATTTCCTTAGATTATATCTCCGCAAATATAGCGAGACAAGATCTGAAATTCGGAGTTGAGGTTCAAGTCCATTTCTTCTCAAATGGGTTTTTGTTTTAGCTTCTGAAACTTCGATAGTGAACATTTCACGATGACCTGGTTTAGATGAAATTATGGAGCTTGCAAAAACCCTAACTTCCTTGGATCATATCTCTGAAAATATAGAGAGAAAAGATATGAAATATAGACCCAAGGTTCAAAAAGATTTCTTCTCAAATGGGTTTTTTTTTTCACTTCTGAAACTTTGCCAAAGAAAGGTAATAGCGAAAATTCCATGATGACCTGTTTGGAGCAGCGAAACCCTAGAATCTAAAGCTCTTATACCAAATGTTATGAAACCAACTCACGAAAAGATAGAAAAGATAGATCAACACCTTAGAATTCAGCCTCTTCAAGGGGGTAACCTCCTTTATATTACACAAATGAACAATTCTTCGATGATACAAATGACAAAACCTCCTTTCTATATATAGGAGTCTAAGGGGTCACAATATAACCAAGCCGACCTAACAATAATAATATAAAGGCAAAAAAATAACAATAGTGGGATTTTATGGGGCACAATAATAACAATAAAGGATACAATGACAATAGTAATGGGGGAATCACTAATATTATAGGGACTTAAAATTGGATAGAAAGATTCACGAGTTCGCGGCACAGGAAAACAAGAATCCATAATTATCGAAGGAAGAGTTGTTAGATTGCTACTTATATACGGAAATCCACGAAATTTTCTTTGCATCCTTCCCTACTAAGTTTTATGTGTGGATCACGAAGCTAGCAGACAGTCAAGGAAGGTGTAGAATCGACAAACCTATTGTGTGGACTCTAGAGTTGGCGTGCAGACTGGAAGCATCAAAAGACAAGATCGCGCGCGTTGTCGATGACATGCTAGATCGGATCATAGGAGGGTTCATCACTGAATTCATGGTAGATACTTCAGTCAGCTATAGCGAGGCAGAACGATGCTTCCTTAAGGGACCGTGAGGTAAGTACGTTAAATCTTTGAACACTTGGATTAAAATGCTACTGTGTGAAAAGTGGGTTATGCGAATAAATTGATGTTTGGGGCTACGCGGAGTGGGAGGATCTACAGAAACGAAGGTAGCACAAAACTCGAAACTAACCCCTTGATATCATCTTTGTGAGGGGATGAAGAAGAGCTCGCGAGGGTTTCACCAAGAAGTGCGATCAATCTGATAAAGCAGAGAATTCTGCGCATACCACCCCCACCCACACCACCACCAGTTTCACCATATTCACCCCCGACTTCACCCATACCACCTCTGCCACCACCACGAAGTAGTATGGCCAGTGCGATAAAGCTACCAGTGTTCAAGGGAGTAGGGAATGAAGATCTGGACCAATTTTGGTTCATGGTAAAAGCAGTATGGGAAGCACAGGGTGTCACGAATGACAATATAAAGAAGGCAACGTTGGTCAGCGCTCTGCAGGATCACGCGCTGGCTTGGTACATTAAGCATTCCAATGACAATCTGAATGCGAGGATAGCAGATATCCAGACTGCGCTAAACAAAGAATTTAACAGGCCGAAATCGGAGGCATAGTCGATCATTGGATTCAAAGAAATCACAATGTTACCAGGCGAAACCCCGTGGCAGTTGGATCAAATACTGAAGTGCACAATTCACGAAGTGAACATGACCTTAAAAGACTAACAACACCGTGAATGGTTTGTAGCCTCATTAACACTGCATCTATGGAACGCACTGTCACAACAAAGGCTAACCACTCAGGTTGAAGATTTGGAGGTCGCGATGATATTGCATGAGACTCTGATACAAGATCCAAACCTAGGAGTCCAACAGATTCATGCGCAGTTGAAGAACTTGTGCCTTGATATGTAGAGTTTGAAACTAGATAGGATAGCTTGCCTAGAAGTGCGCGAGGAGGTATGGTGTGTAAAGTGGAAAGGCCAGGGACATGATAAGGACCATTGTCCAGTCTTTGCGAATAACTTGGGGGGTGGAGGACCAATGCTTTTGAGACTGGAGGCACAAGTAGGACCAAGCGCAGTGCTTGCATTGTGGTGCACGATTTGTCAGATAGGAGGGAATCACGCTACAGATAATTGCCATCTATTACATAAGTATACGCAAAATTCCCAGCAGTTGTTCTGTGTTAGGCCCCTATACTACTAGTGTAACCCCTTATTGTTATTAGTACAACCCCCTTATTATATTGTTGTACCCATGTAGTCCCCATATTGTTACTATTGTGCCCCATAGAAGCATTTGGTATCATAACATTTGGTATCAGAGCTTTGAATTCTAGGGTTTCGTTGCTCCAAACAAGTAATCGTGGTATTTGCACTATAACTTTTTTTCTGTGACGTTTCAGATGCTAAAAAAAACCCATTTGGGCTGAAATCATTTTGAACCTCGGGTCCGAATTTCAGAGCTTTTCACGTTATATTTTCGGAGATATGATCTGAGGAAGTTGGCCTTTTTGAAGACTCCCGAATTACATTCCAAACAGGTGACCTGGGGAAAATCCTCATAGCTTTTGTTTTGAACATCATATTAACATTTCGTAAGAGGTTATAGAAAGAGTATGGACAGTAGTTTCCTATGTATAGTTTTCAGATCCCAAGGTCAAAACAGTGACACGTGGCACTTCATACAAGTTCACTCTCTGAAAATGTATTAATCAGGTCATCCTGGGAGATTCTGCATAACTCTTCCTTGGAGAATCTAAATTAGATCAGAGTGGTGGCATTGGAAAGAGGATGCAGAGGGCTACCATAGGTCACAATTTCAGAATTGGAAGATCCAAAATTATAGAGTTACAGTCGTTTCAAGATCGAGCTCCTAAAATCAAGAAAAAGCGAGATGGGGAAGTTGATGGCAAGGATCTGGTAAATTGGATACTACAGATGGAGAAATATTTTGATCTACTTGGTGTACCAATGTTACAAAAGATATGTATTGCATCTCATTATTTAGAACCGAATCAATTTTTATGGTATAAAGGGCTTTTTTTCTCATAAACACTTGTCACGTGGTCAATTTTCATGGAGGAAATGATAGCACATTATGAGGATACACAGAGAAACTTCGTCTTTTGTCCAATTGATAAATCTCAACAAAAGTGTTCAATGGAAGAGCACATTGATGACTTTCAAAAATTGAATATAAGGGAAAATGATATTCCAGAGAAGAAGCAGAGATTGATGTCTCCATAGGGACTTTAAAGGGTAACATTCAACATGAGGTTCGTCTTTGGGAACTTGATTCATTGGAGAAGAACATTCAGGTTGGCAAGAAAAGGGAAAGAAAAATTATGGAAACAATGAATCTACCCCTCACAATTGTAAACATGGAAGTGTTGTTTCTCCTAAACCTTCCACAACCTACAAGGGTGACACCACGAAATTGGAAGAAGAAAGAGAAAAAGGGCTTTGTTACAATTGTGATAGCAAATGCACTAAAGGCCATAAGTGTGCTGAAAGAAATTATTTTACATAGATTATGAAGAGGAGGAAGAAAGGTCAAGAAACATCAAAAGAGAGGATATACACCAGGAACCAACCCCAGAGAAGGAAGAAATGAATCCGACCATATCTTGTAAAGCAT